>JAHXRV010003360.1:0-11423 GCA_019904355.1 Psilocybe tampanensis | reverse complement strand
ACCTGGTTTCCAATTTCATAGGAAGTAACCTCCTCGCGAGCACGTTTCCCGAAGCCTGCTCACCAATACCACGCACTTTCATTCTATGGAAGTAACATCGTGGCATCCGAAGGAGATGAGTGGAAGAAGTATCGAAAGATTTCGGCCCCTGCTTTCTCTGATGTATGTATTGCATTTTCCGATTTTCTTTGGGAAGCGTCCGAACATTGATTATTTGGGGAAATATAGAGAAACAATAAGCTGGTTTGGAACGAAACCCAGAAAATCGTCAATGGGCTTTTTGAAGATGTTTGGAAAGGCAAGGACGTCGTACATGTGGATCACTTCCTGGACATAACACTACCAGTAAGCCCATTAACTTCCAAGTTCTCGCCCATCAAACGCCATGATACTTACCTTCTTGAGTAAACAGATTGCCCTTTTCGTGATAGGCGCTGCTGGTAACATCACTTTCGGTCAAATGATACGGTTTTTAACATCCTGATCATCGATCGCATAGGGTTCGGAAGGGGTGTTTCCTGGATTGAGGAAGACACAGCTATACCCCCGGGGCATGCATTGACGTTCAAAGATGCGCTTCACACGGTGACCACGCATTTCATGATCAAGTTACTTGTTCCCAAATGGGCGCTGGGTTTGACTCCAAAATTCCGAAAGACCAGGCTCGCTTTCGCAGAATTATATGTGGGTATCTTCCTGATTTGAAAACTTGTTGTTGATTGATTGATTAAATGGGAAATAAAATGGCAGTTGTACATGCAAGAAATGATCCAAGAGCGTCAACAAGCAGAAAAGGGCCAACGAGATGATCTGTTCACGAGTTTGCTCGAGGCGAATAATCAAGAGTTGGACAGCACAAGCCTGACGGAGGACGAACTGATTGGTAAGTTTTGGATAAATTCTGAGATTAAAGCCATCACCTACGGGCTTTCAAGGCAACATTTACATCTTTTTGGTGGCTGGACATGAGGTAAAGGAATCTGCTCCGATTTTGGTCAGAAACGAAGTGACATTGACATTTCTACAGACGACGGCACACACCTTGTGCTTCACGTTTGCATTATTGGCACTTTATCAGGACGAACAAGAAAAACTGTTCCAGCATATCAGATCTGTCGTTCCGAGCGGCCGAGAACCCGTGGGTCTTCAGACTTGCTTTGAGACGTTGAACCACCGCCTCTGATAGCTTACGTCCAGACATATGAGGATATGCCATCGCTAACATACGCAAATGCGTAAGTAATCGAAATCCACGAGGTTTTTATTTTCGTTGGCGCTTGACTGGTTCTGTAGAGTGTTCTATGAGACGCTGCGTCTTTTCCCTCCTGTAAGAGATCAAATCCACTACATGTGGAAGTTCGTTGACTTGGGGATTTAAGGGACCTGGTGTACCAAAGGTTGCAGCGGAAGATACGACACTGGTAACCAGCAACACCAATGACGAGAAGATAACAGTCCCGATTCCTAAAGGGACGGCTTTAACGATTTCTATCGCGGGTGTACACTACAACCGTGAGTTAAATTTTCTATTCAAATAAGATATTTTATGATCATACCTCTTTATTTTGCAAGCTCGATACTGGGAGGATCCGAAGGAGTTTAAACCAGCTCGTTTCCTCAAGGACTGGCCGCGAGATGCGTTCTTGCCTTTCAGTGCAGGTAATGTTTGATCAGAAAGGTTTCCAGAGAAGGAGCTGATACGACAATGGCTTAGGAGCTCGCGCATGTCTTGGAAGAAAGTTCGTGTCGTATCGCGTTCAAGACCTTTTCAAAACTAACAGGTTACGGTCAGGTTCTTTGAAACGGAGGGCATAGTGACGCTCACCACATTCGTCTCTAAATATAAGATAACGGTAAAGGATGAGCCTCAGTTTGCTGGGGAGACATTCGAACAACGCAAGACGAGAATTTTGGCGGCAACTTCTGTTTTGACTTTGACGTGAATTTTTTCCCCATCCTTGACGTTAATCATTGAAAGATGCTTACTTTGTCTTGGTAGACCTATTCGAGTCCCATTGACATTCACCCGGCGGAAGTAAGACAGGTGTAGAAGGAGGATGTTCATTGTTGTTGTAAGCCGTGTTTCACAAGGAGGGAAGATGACCGTCGTCGTATCGTAGTAGTTCTTCTGTCAGATGTGATAGCGTCGTTCTACCGTTGATGGACAGGTTGGGTATGGATTCGATAAAGAGACTGCCTAAAAACAATTTTTGTTGAACAGTTGGGACAACAGATTGATGCCATTGCCAATGCGTCGGTCGATGGTCCAGGTAGTGTGAAGTCACTGAGTCTGGGGTATCATGCATCATGAATGATCGCTTTCTGTTCTGAGGAACGGTTTCATGGTGGTGGCCTCAAAGAAAAGGGAATTAGGGGACATTGGAGAAAGATTGGGAAAGAGCGGATGCAGATGAGTAGTGTGACACAAGGTGAAAAATAAAATAATTGAAATGATGGCTTTTATTTTGGACCCTGAACCTATGTTAGTACAAACACAGATGGCTCTCTGTTAGACGATATCCTTCAGTATCGTACTATGGCTTCGTCCTCATCGTCGGGGACGTCAGGACCCCCTTCATCATCAGCAGTCACTATCCCAGTCCCGGGCAAGTCGATTCTCAAGCGACCGCCTCCACAACAACAATCATTGTTCTCTCGCATCACCAGATTTCTTCCAACACAGGCTCAACCTCAGCCCGTCAGCGATGAGGAGGCCAAACCGTTGAAGAGAGCCCACTTTATATTGCCCCAGATAGCCATCGTCTACCCAATATCGTCATTGAACCCACCGTCAACCCCTACTCTGAAAGAGGAGAAGCGAGCGATAGAGGACAGAGAGGCTGAGAGGAGGAGAAAGGTTGTTCGCGGGAGTCCGAGCAGTCCTGGAGATCAACAGGCAGGAGAATGGTGGTCAATGGACAAGGTCGAATCGTTCTACAGGGAATGTTGTGCCGGTTGTGAGGAGGAACCTGACCCAGCAATCACTGTAGCTCTCAAGGTACTTGTCGTTTCCCTTCCCTATATATCCTCCCATAGACCCAATCTTCTATTTACTACAGCACGCGTCTCCTGGAAGTCCTCGAACGGTGGATTTCTCAGGTGTTCAGCTCAACTTGACTTCAGCATCCATTATCTCTGATGTCTTTTCCATCGAGTGGGGTCTACGGAAGTTGGTGTTTCGAGAGTGTGATTTGGACGACCACGTATGTTCCAATTCAATATACCTATCCATTCGTTTAAACAATACATAACCTACAGATTTTGAAACCCATGTTGCATGCACTCCTCATTCCAGGGACTCTATCATTTCTTTCTGTCGCGTCGAATCGTCGGCTGAAAGCTCCCGCTTTTCGTTTAATAGGAGCGTATGTCAAAAAGGTAACCCCTAATCTTTCTCCATCTATAGCATTTCCTTAATTTGTTTTATCAAGGCCAAAAGTCTGCAATTCTTGGACCTTTCTCAAAATTTCCTGGACAAGAAATCAGTTGAATACATCGTGGCTGCTCTGGAAACGGCCCCAGAGC
Organism: Psilocybe tampanensis; assembly: GCA_019904355.1. NCBI lineage: Eukaryota > Fungi > Basidiomycota > Agaricomycetes > Agaricales > Agrocybaceae > Psilocybe > Psilocybe tampanensis. Next base: position 7,898 of record JAHXRV010003360.1, on the reverse strand, counting down.
CCGGCCTCGTATCGTTACGCCTCGACGACTGTTCTCTAAGGCCAGCTGCCCTGGAAACACTATGTCTGTCATTTTTTCACTTCTTCACATTCTAACATTAATTTGCATGAAAAGGTCGTGCTGTTCGTACCTCTTCATTGCGCAATATATCGTTACGACACAACCATATATCTGTGAGTGGCGGCGTTGCGTTAGCCCTGATGATTAGGGACTACCCCGACGTTGTACCAACTCCAATATCCACTTCATCCTCATCCTCGTCTTATTCACCCTCCTCATCCGTAACATCATCTCCCACAATCTCTGTATCGAATTTATCTATCACCTCCCCTCCTTCCACCCCGACGGTTACGAACAGCCCGCTTTCCGCTCGCCCAGGACCCGTCCTCCCGCCGCCTCGGCATCCGACAACGGTTGGTGTCCAAACTACATATACCCCATATGTCCCAAAATCGCGACGTGGAAGAGCCGCTGCCTCTGCCGCTGTCGTCAACCCTCTCTCTCCGACTGGCCACCATGTTCCAATCATAACGTCATCTTCTCAAGGAGGTGTTACGACGCGACATCCGACTCCCCCCGTTCATACTGGGACAGGTGCATCCGCACCGAATCACGATGCAGGGCCTAGCGCGGCTCTACTGGATAAAGTCAGAGCGTTGGATTCCCTGCCGAGACTGGGAGCTTTGAGGACGCTGGATTTGAAAGGAAATGATTTGCGGGTGAGTGCACAGGCTTCTACCTTTATTGGCCAGAAGCTGATGTCGTTCCCAGACTGGCGTCACATACCTAGCCCAAGTGTTAAAACGTAACCGAACCTTGAAGGTATTGAACCTCAGCGAAAATAAACTTGATGTTCAATGTCTAGTGTCTATAGCAGAGGCTTTGGTGGGTCCCAAATGACGTATCTATACCACAACGAGCTGCATGCTGATCCGACGTCTTCTTTTCCTTGACAGAAATACAACTCAAGTCTAGAGACTCTTGATTTGAACAAGAACCCATGCTCTGGTCCAGGCCTTGAGGGCGTAAGTCGTATATAACTTTCATTCAAGTGAAGACTAAGTTTCTAAAATTACACGCAGATTCAATCGCTGCGGACGGCGTTCACGCTGAATACGGCATTGAAGAGGCTATTCTTATCGTCCACTTCGATGACCTCCGACGGTGCAATCGCACTGGCTGAATTTCTTCCAGAGTCAACGTCCCTCCTCCATCTCGACTTGACGATGAACAATATAGATATTGCGGGCGTCATGGCTTTGAGCTCTGGGCTAAAGGCCAATCATGTCATGAGATGTCTGGACATCAACATACCCCCTGGAGACGAGGAATTCGCGAGGTCAGTTCAATCAGTCGTTTCTTATTTTCTGTAAATTTATTTGTCTAGAATGTGTAGGGATATCCTCAACACGTGCGTGCGAAACACCGAGGAGGCGGAGCGTCTTTCAAAGTCCTCTGAAGGCTCAGCGAAGTCTAGTGGGCGTGGGCATGCCAAAGGTGTTTGGGGCATGATAGAGGACAGCGAGTTGGCTAAATCGATCAGGCAGGGTGAAGAGAGAAAGGTGAGCTATTCATTAATATGCCCTCTTTTTCGTCCAGTTCATTAATCTTAATCTCCAGCTTGAAATTGATATCGTCGTTCGTGCGTGGTCATACGTAACGGAATTGAACAATCTCCTTGCCCCGGATGCTTCGAAATCTCCCGCCACACCCAAAGCATCAGCACATTCAAAGGATCTCATTTCAAGCGCGAAACAGACTGCTACGGAATTGGCTACTCGTATTCAAGAAACGGAAGATCCCACTCGACTCGAGGAGCTTTTGGGAATAAACGATCAGCTTCTCTCGTTACTCAAAAAGGTTCCCGGTGGCACGAGGCCGAACCTTGTTCTGCAGGGTCTTGGGCTCTCCTTTGATAGCGCACAGAATTCTGAGGACGACGGTGACGGTAGATTGGACGGATTGCCCCATCTCAATGGACGGAATCGAGTAAATGGTCATATTGACTCTTCCGAGTCGAGTAGCGCAGCTAGTTTCGAAGAAGATCTATCACAAACTCCAACGACGCCGAGGATCGATAAAGGCAAACAGAAGGCTGAACCTGAACCGGAAAAACTTGAGCCGGTCCTCAGCCCAAAGACATTCAGAATCAATGAATCTGAAGACGAAGATGAAGACGGGATGCGGTACCCGGCTGTCGATGTTACTTCCCCAACTGACAGGTTTGTCATCAACTCATTAAAGAAAAGAAATCTGTTCACCTGTTTCTGGCAGATCTCGGAGCTGGGTGGAGGAGGAAGGTGAAGTCTTCAGAAAAGGCCAAGTGCTCCTTGGTCCCGAAGAAATGGAAGGAGAATATGCTGGTGAAGAGCTGCGGAAAGAGGTATACCTTTTTTTTTCTTACCAGCTTTGTTCTCAAGTTGACCCAATTTTTTTTAGCTTTTGGAAGCAATGGTTGAACGTCCTCCCCCACGCCCTCTTACTGATGAATTTGGTATTGAAATTGTTAGCGGGATGCCAGACCCCAACATGCCATCAGGCAATGGCGACAAATCTCCTGTCTGGCCTTCGAACAGCTCAACACCCACAACACCGACTGCTAACGAGAGCTCGAGTCCGAAGCCACCTCCCAGGCCGTATATATCCCGCAGCAGATCGACGTCAAATTCGATTCTCAGCCTCATATCCCCAACACTATCCTCGCCATCAACCGAGCACATCGACACGCTAAATAGCCCAGCATCTGCAAATACCGAAAGAGGCTTCCTCAGCCCATCGTTGAGTGGGAATCGTCCCCCTATTTCGCGGGGCCATTCTTCACCGACAACGCCTACCATTGAGTCGTAAATCACACTCGTTGGAGTCTGGATTCTCTTCACTTGGTGGACCTGCATTGATGCTTACCATCCCTACTTAATTGCATAGAATGTGTGTCGTGTAAAGACATTCATCTATGGAGGATTACAACCCTTCTATCCATTCTTTTTACTTTTCGGCGGATTCCCAATTACCACAGAACTAGTTAATACCTTACTCGCATGCAGAGTCTTAATGCATTCTCATCCTCAAACAAGTCGCATGATTTGGATACTTACGAAAAGGCGCAGCTGCCATCGCAACTAGAGTATCTATCTATGTCGATGTTAATCATATCATATACCTCGCGCATTCGCAAAAATATGGCTAAACGTGGGGCATTTTTTCATCCGTCTTGAAAAACATCAACTATCTGTTGAACGTTGAACGTTGGAATAGTTAGCGTCTATCACGCAAAAAAATGCCACGAAATTCCATCCAAAAACGTGCCTGATTGAGTCAAGCCTAAAATTCCAATTGACTTGGAACCATAATTGCCCAAAATGCAGGCTCGAGCGCTGCCGTAGGGCGTGAGATTGACTGAGCGAAGCTGCCGCCACCACGACTAATATATTTCCAACCCCTTCTTTATTACCTACCCCAACCATGCCCCCTCGAAAAGCTTCTGACGCGCCTGCAGCTGAGCCCCGTCGCTCAGGACGAATTGCTTCCCAGCCAAGCGTCCCAGCCGCTGAACCTGCGGCCGAAAAAAAGCCCAAAGCGCCCAAAGCGACGAAGAAAAGGTCAGCTGAAGCCCTTGAAGAAGAAAAGGAGGGCGAAGCGTCGGCCGCCAAAAAAGTTGGGAATTTGTTGCTTTTTTTTTTTCTATCCGTGGATCCCATTGATGGTCCGGTTGAATTCTTATTTTCTGTGCAGGTTAAAGCCGATAGCGCTGAAGAAACATCTAAAGATGGGGCTGAGGGCAGCAGTGCCGGCCCATTGCCCAAACTTGAGATAGGCGATGCTCTTCCCGACCTGGTCCTGAAGAACGAAAAGGGCGAGGACGTCAAAGTTGCTGAGCTCGCTGCTGAGAAAGGGGTCGTACTCTTTCTAGTCCCCAAGGCCGATACCCGTGGGTCGTCTTGCTTGGATATTTTTCTACGAGAGAGTCAATGGTCCTTTTTTTATTTTTATTTAGCTGGATGCACCACCCAAGCCTGCGGCTTCCGGGATAGTTATCCTGACTTTACCTCGTTGAACTACGATGTTTACTGCTTGAGCGCGGATTCACCTGCTGCTCAAACCAAGTGGCAAACGAAGGCAAGTTCAACCTTTTTTTTCGTTTCTTTTCCGATGCACAACCAAAATCTAAATTTATTTCTGTCACATTTCAGAAAGAACTTCCTTACCCACTTTTGTCGGACCCCAAGAGAACCCTCATCACTGCCTTGGGTGCTGGCGCAGGAGGCAAGACGAAGAGGAGTCATTTCATCTTCGAAAAAGGGGGTAAACTTGTTGAGAAGAAGCTCCCTGTTTCCCCAGCAGACAGGTGTGTCGACTTACATTTTGTTGTTCTTTCACCTGCTCAAAGTTGACCGTGAACATTAGCCCCAAACTGGCCCTCGAGTTCATCAAAAAAACCGAGTGATACAAATACAATAATAATGTTACAAGCACCCTATCTGTACTCTCCTGATTTATTGCTTTCTTGGTAATTATACATGTGGTCTCTCTTGTCTTCGTGATGCATTTTTGGCAGGCTACTGTGGAAACCGGTTTAGTGATGTCCTTTTTGTCGAGAAACAATCAGAAAGACCTCCAACCGGCCATAGATGTTGTGCGCTCACCTCGGGGGGAAAGTATGAATTAGGTTGTCTTCAAGGTGATAATCCTGTAATGCCTTGCCTGTATCTTTGGGGTATGTCAAGGTCAAGAAAGGCGCGATACCGAAGTAACAAAACATAACATGCCTCGGGTGTCCAATCCCGCACCATCGATTCTGATGATTCTATTCCCTCGAGGCAACGACGGATACGATTCCCCCGAATGTACTTCTCCGTCATGCTGCCCCCAAGCCAAAATCACGGGCAAAACGTGGAATCTACGACCCGTCGCTTCTTCCAAATCTCTGAGTGCCTCCCATTCATCCTCTTCGCTGTTCGTTCTCCGTATCGACAGATAGCGGGCCACTGAAATATAGAGATACAACCCCAATGTCAAAGTGAGGCAGACGATAAAAGCACCCAAGAAACTTGGCCATTCGAAAGAAGCCGATAGTCTGTCGAATTGGGCCCGGAGTGTCGCTAGCACGATGGCTAGAGATACGAAACCGGTGACAAAGAAATCCTCGATGGTGGCCAGCAAGGACGACAGCATCATGCAGCGCGATCAAGCACTGAGATTCGAGGAGTGCAGTTGCCGTTACGAGGAGACTAGGGAAGGGGAGTCGAACAACCATTCAAGTATTTAAATACCCGCCCGAATTAACTCCAGGGATCTTGATCTCGTGTAAGACCTAGTCTCGAGACACACCCCGGAAGGGACTTTTAGTCTTGAATTCCTAAATCCGGCGCTATGTGGGGACACTCTAAAGTCTGACGTGAAGGATTACCAAGTTCCGGACTTCAGTTGCCTAGATGGTTGCAGAGCCATGTGCAAGGTTGATGTTTCTGGTCGTTTCTAGCATAAAAGAGTTATCATGTATGAAAAGGAGAAAAATGAAAAATGGCGCAATGGTATGGAGTTTGAGACCATGTCGCAGGTATCATACAAGATAACTCAATTTATTTGGGTTATGTGCAACAAAAACAAGAGCTGGAACATCGTCATACGGTTTGAACTTATTCTTATTTTCTCGAAGACTTGGCAAGATCGTCCATTGACCGCGATTTTAGGCAAATGGGAAATGGATATGTTTTTCGTGACGCTGGATGCGTGGCGTGTACATGCTCTTCACTTACTCCTAAGAGCAATGCAGAGCAGCGATGAGCACGCCGCTGTATTTGATCTTGGCCCACTGGACACCGGAACTTCCAGAACGTCGTGGAACGACATTACTGGAGCTCGGAGACTCCATAATCCGACCCAATCAACGATTGAGGATCCCCGAACATCAAAGGATGGCCGAATCAGGAACAGATATTGCTGAGTTGAATGGCCTGCGGAGGTTGCTCGAGTTTACTCTGGGTCTAGATGGTAGGAAGTTCCGAGGTTAGTGACCGAACAACATTTCGGCGCTGGTTGATGTTGAAATTTGAAATGCTCGCCTTGACGGACAGCGACAGGGATCCACCTCCAAAATTATATAAAGCAGCCCCAGTCGGATCTGAAGGGACTGCAATACCTCGAAAATTGGCTGATGAGACAGTTAGTGTACTGCAAAGTCGAGAAACCTTCTTGAGCGCTCGATTAAACAAGACCATAGGGAGTGGTACAGTGGATTTCGGACAACGAGCTCGGTAAAGACAACCTGAATCTGATTGCCATGCCCTTGAAAGCCAACAGGGAGTCGCTAGATGCAAATGATTCGTTTCTTGCCAAACAGCGATCCACGATACCTGGCAGGTAAGATAGCTTACAAAAAGTCGTGAATCTGAGGATCCAGCACCAGTCAAAATCATTCGGGTCGAACAGGATGGTACAATTAAGAAAAGACTGAACCAAGATGGTAGATGAGGGTCAAGAAGGATGTCTCAAAGAAAGTTGAGTTTCATACTGAGTCCGAAATTTATTCAAATCCAGAGCGTTCGGCCCTTTCCTTGTCTTCCATCTTCTCTACTCCGGTGTAAGTAGAGCTGCGAATGCCAACTAAACTTCAATCTTTTCAATATTTCAGGAAGAGGTCGCTTTGCCCCGTCTTGGAATCCACGCGAACTTTGACATCTGAATAGAATGCTTTGGGCATAGCCTGACTACACGTGTACGCTAGTCCAGGATAGTCATCTGCGTATAAAACCCATGCGCTAGTTTAGTGCAACGTTCTTTTGTGCGCGACTGCCACCCTCCCGTGGCCTATTTCTGTGTCGTACTCAACCTAACGACTCACATTCCTCGATCGTTCGCCGCCGACAAGCACCAAGCCGTCATGATGTTCTGGGTCAAATCGCTGAGCTTGGCTCTTATGTTTGTGCAATCATCCTTTGGTCAAGAACCTTTGGGACATTTACCGAACAAGTTTACACTCTCTGCTATCAATACCACCTTGCCTAATGCCAACGCGACGGGCGCGCCACTGGTTCTGGGCCAAAACGGTGACCTTTAATATTTGATTACTGCGTTCAAGTAGCTGACATTTTGCACCCATGAAGGTGCTAGCACTGGAATAGAATTCTATGTTACGTCGGTAAGTTTCTGTTCCTTTGAGTGCTGCCCAACCAGTGATTTATTGTTCTTCCAGACGTACGCTTCATATCCCTACAACGACTACCCATCGTTGGAACTCGTCAACAATGAACTACACGCGTTCGATAAGACAGGAAGATGGATAACAAACGCCACTGCAGTCGCCAGTGGAGGCACTCTGGGATGGATCACCACGACAATATACACCCACCCCGCCCCACAAATCTACTCTGCCGTCAAAGTTCCAGCCTACGAGTTCCCGCTGCTTGCTGCTCATGGGTTCCATAACCTCTGGTCACTATGTACCGCCAAAGGCAACCGACCACAGACAAACGTCGTGTTCAACGTGACGGCCGACATTCCCGCTCCTCCGTACCTCTCGTTCGACCCTGCTCAGTGTTACGATGTGGTCGTTGCGATGCTACCAGACGTAAGGCCCTACTTTATTGTGGTAATCATATGTTCTCTGACGTCGTGATTGTCCTCGTTGACATTTTCCTCCCCTTTTTTTCTCTAGCCAATGAGCTCAGAATCGGTTTAAAGGGCTTGTACGAATTCTTCACGATCTTGGACCTTTTTCCTTTTTGGAAGCACTGTAAAATAAAACCCTCCTCGCCTACTTCACGACTTACCTTACGAACACCTACCACCTACCGTCTCTCATCTTTTTTGCGAAACCTTGCTATACTCTTCAAATGTCTATACACTTGCGCGTTCCTAGGCGTTGCCCGGAGCCTGCTCTTCTGCTCAGAATATATTAC
>JAHXRV010003344.1:0-24785 GCA_019904355.1 Psilocybe tampanensis | reverse complement strand
TTTCCAAAGTCAAGTTGAACGCATACCGTCGTGCTCGAACTTCTGTCCAACTCAAATATCGTCTTCCGTCCACCTTCGCATCATCATACGTAGACATATGTGCGCAAAAGAAAAAGATGGGAATGGATGAATTCCAAACATGCCGTATATTTATCTGACCCCGAGTTCGAAGGGGATGAGAATGCGAGGCCGCTTGATGCTCCAGGACCGCGAGGTCGACGTACGCGGGCATGCAAATTCATTATCGAATGTTGAAGGACTCTGATTAGTCCTGAGAACGGGATCGCCAGATCCAAAATTATCATGAAACGGGCCCGAATGGGTTCAGTTGGTACAGTCGGACCTGTTATAACCCATAGCTCTCGGTGGACCCTCCAGGCTATGGGTTATCACAGGTTATGGGTTTCAAAAGGTAGACTAAAAATAGATCCACCAGTTATACCTAATTTTTTTTGCTAAAACGAATGAATATGTGCTATGATGAACTACAGACATTAACTCAAGATAACTACAGGCTGTCTTTTCTATGTTTCCGTTATATAAGTTCAAACGAACCAAAAACGAACCAAAGAATCCAACATCATGAAGGTCGTGAGAAACCCCTACCTCGACCACTTCAAGCCAAAAACTGACATACTTAGTGTAAAGTCTCAAAATTTGAGCCAAAAGGATGACCAATGTGGCTGATCCTAGATGGTAAAAATTTTGTTCACCAAAGAATGGCGACATTTGACCACGAAATTACCAGATATGGCAGGTAAAACCTATGGGTTTTCCCCGCCGAGGGGTATGGGTTATGGGTTATGGGGGTCCTATGGGTTATGGTATGCATTTCCCCGCCTACCAAGGTGGTGGGCCGAAAAGTCTATGGGTTACCACAGGTTATGGGTTATCTCAGGTATGGGTTATGACAGGTTCGACTGTAATCAAGCGGGCAGGTATTGGATGAGGACGATCTCCCATTCCGTCGACGACAGACGACGCGCTGCTTATTCCCGCCACATGAAACTTGAAAGCCTGACATGGACATCTTATCGCTTTTATCTTCCTAATGCCTAACCCCACTCATGATCTCTCGTATATGCATAATGAACCCCGCACGATCCTCAACTTTTCTCAAGTCCAAGTGTCTTTGCTACACACAACTCTACATACATACACCGAGTCACCGATACACGGAACGGGGGGGAAAAGCCTGGAAAAGCACACTATGTAATATCTGTAATATCCCCGCCACACGGGCGCCGTGTTAGCCAAGTGTTCAAACCCGCGATTCTCGATTCTCGAGGACTCCTATGTATGTCCAGTAGCAGTCCAAGTCGATGCTTGTCCTGATGACATAGAGTCTGGACTGACTAGGCTCGAAATCCTCCCTCAAAATGGATCGCCACAGCTGCTGATCACGATGTTCAATCCTCAGTATATGCACTGATACGTACTCTCAATGCAGATGCGTGGCACTCGATGATTCCCTTCACAACAACAACAACAGGCTGAAATTCAACGGACTCCGAGTCTTGATCTCTTGGTCTGTCTCCTAGTATAGTACAAGTCGGAAAATCGCGAAACGGACGTATTCGAGCCTTACTGTAACCGCTCCCGTTCGGTGGATGTTTAACTCCCAAACTTCAAACCTTCTTCCAGGATCTGCACGAAGGGTATGTATTGTACATGTGTAAGTTGGTCGTACCAGTCAAAAAGCTAAATAAACCCTTATATTTCCCACCGGCAGCGCCAGTTTCAACGAGTCGACTCGGAGAAGAGGGACTACATCTACCGCTGGGAACTCGAACTTCGAACTTCGAACTCGGAAGGCGGAACTGTGCATCAGTATTTTCAATATTAGAATCATCAGCGCTAGCGCCTGATACTACCTTGAATTGATCAACCCTTCTCTCCATCTTCATCTTCATCTTCATTTTCTCTGTAAGCCAATAACTTGATCATGACGATTAACCCATTCCCAGAATTTCAAAAATCCGATCTATACTAAGTACATATCCAGGAGACTCTCTGGTCTGCACCCTGAATTGGATTAACAGGTCCAGAAGACAACAAAAAAAAAAAAAAAAAAAAAAGATAGCCTGAACGAAGAGGTTATATTATCAACAGACGTTTGAGCGTCTAAAAATAGACTTCGAGTACGTCGAGCTTCGAGCGCCTCAGTGGATTCATGATCAGAGTCGATAAGCCTGAGTAACATTTCATTTTTTGGTTGGATTGTCTATCTATCTATCTATCTATCTATGTTAAGTTTACGGCCGAAGGTCTTACAGGTTCGTTCAAGAATAACAATAACCGCCCATAGAGGACCGGGAGTCCGAGCGGGTGACTGACTTGAGTACGTTGGCAAGCGCCTCGGTGGATTCATGATTGAAGTCGATAAGCCTGAGTAAGATTCCACTATCTATCTAGATATGTCAAGTTTACTGCCGAAGGTTTTGCAGGTGCGTTCAAGAATAACAATAACCGCCCATACAGGACCGGGGGTCCGAGGCATCCTCAGGTTCATAGAAGGACTCGGAGGAGGAAGAGAAAATTGGAAGTAAACTTCTAGTGATCTCCCCTTCCGAATCACTCACTCACTCACTCAGACAAAAAAAAAAGGACACGTACAACAAAGACGACGACAGATGACTCGGAGTCCAAACCTCTCATAGATCCATGATCCAAGAACACTATTACTTTACTTACATACATACGAATTCTAGCCTCCCAAGAATTTTCTTCTCCGCCAAACTCCATGATGTGACATCTGGATTCTGTATCGATGTCGATGATCGAAGTTCGAATGATCGACCTCCAAGTCGAGTCCGTCCTTCCTTCAGTTTTCCTTCCTTCCTCAGGCCTCAGGCCTCAGGCTTCTCTCCTTCAATCACCTCTAAAAACAGATCATCCTCCTGTGGTCCCTCCCGGTCTCCCTCCATGGCCGTCATGACCAATGGCCACGCCAGAACCAGTCGCCATTCCAAACGTCTGCCAAAGCAAGGCGAGGGCGGCTGTGAACCGCTGGCGGTAATAATGATAACCATACTAAGTATGTAAGTATATCTTTTACAACAGACTCAAAATGAGCTCAAACATCCTCGCGTCCTACTTAAGGAGGCCGATTGAGACTCGAGAGTGAGAGTAGCCACTGAAAACCAAAACGAGCCAGTGCGCACTTGTCATGATCAGCCGCACCGCCGACCACACCGCGGCGTTCAGATAAGATGATCAATCATAATCATAATCATATCATATCATATCACCTTCACTAAGCACTTAAGGACTAAAATCAGTGACGGACAGAAAATAGAACTAAGCGCATAACTACCACACCGTCGTTTCCTGTCCGCGTCCGTGTTCATCCCAGTATAAATATACATAGGACCGATTTAAAAAAAAGCCTCACAGGTATGATAATAAGTAAGTACATGGCATCTCCGTGTATCATGTCTGTAATATGTATATGCCTACCTGCGAGCGTTCCGAGGTTTGACACCTCCGATGAACGTCGGGAACGGAATGTTGTCTTTAGGAATACTTACTCGTCGGAAAAGCGAGGTGACTTAATAGTTGTCGACGGACCCTTGTCCGTGAAACTCCGTCTATAGGTAGATCTTTGAAATGAAATGACAACCAATTATACAAACTTTTGGTGAAAGGAGAACAGAGAACACACGCACTCATGTGCCTTCAACAGGAAGCGCTCAACACGGATGATCATATTATTTAAGATAAACGCAGAAGGGACGACAGACACGATTTTCACTACGGTTGGCATTCGGATGCCTGCCTCATCCGATTCGGATTCGGAGTCGCACGACCGTAACACCGTACACGAATAGCATGCTCGAGTCGGATGGGGCCGGTGGGTTGATCTGAACAGTCGACGAAGTCCAGCTCGGAGTCGAATGCTTGATGGATCGGTGCAAGATCGGTGACCAACGAGTATAGCTATGATCGAAATATGATCAAGGTATACTTACTTACTGTACATTGCCATGATGGCATGTCAACCACATACATATGTCATTCTGAAGTTGATCGCTCCCTCTGCCTTTCTTATCGTTGTTAAAAAAAAGTCTATCGGTCCCATAGGTTATCTTCTCGCAGGGTACATACAGATCAGACCTCAGGCCTCAGGCCTCAGGATGGACTACATGCATGCCCAGCAGCCTACCAAGCCACGGCTAGTAATAGTCATGTCAAGGAGAGTTTCATCCCTTGCGAAGTAGTATCTATAAGATCAACATACCGCATAGGACTGGGAACCGAAGGAACGTGAAGGAAGGCGACAAGTATATCTGTTGCTATACTACAGCCCGAGTCCTTGCCTTGAACTCGATTGTACCGTCAACTTGTAGTATGTGCTTTAATCTGACTGGTATTTAATTATCAACGACTCAGCTACAGCAACTTTGATCCATCCCGATACCCGTGCAGAATGATCGCAAAGTGGCGCATCGCGAACCGACTTGAGCCAGGTCGCAACAGTGCAACTCCTCAACTGAGTAACATGCAGTGAATCAGCGCTCAGCATCCAAACAACGGAATCTTTTTATTTAAACCACCCTCAGCAGGCATCAACCCAAGGCTGATCTCAGGCTGGACCAACATTTCCAAAACCAATGTCCTTATCAGATAACAGATAAACTTAATCGCTCCGCTGATGGGGTGCAACACCTGACGCGATAAGACTCGGAAGTGAGTCCATTGTTATACAGATGTGGTAATATCGTCCCACCAAAGGTTCCAATAAGGTTGTCATGATTGATTTTGAGAGCCTGGAGGTTTCTTGCAAGCAAGCAAATAAAAGAACGTGTATGCATCACGGTGGCGGTCTAAGTTCGGACGGAGGAGATATTTTCTTATATATGTTTCTTGAGCTTGAGCAATGAGGTTTCTTGTCAGTGCCGGAAGTTGCCGCCGTATATTCCGGGCCGCTGGAGCCAGTACTTGTGTACGCACATCAAGCGTCTAAGGTAAAACCTGTTCCTGATCTGCCATGACCTCCACAGAGACATCGACAGACACCAACATCGACATCAGGGCGCTGGTAAAATCATATGGCCTCCTTTGTCTGCAAAAGGAGCAGCTCATAGGAAAGGTACCACAACAGACTATCACCCGACTGGATATCGCGCTCTCACAGTTAGAAGAAGCGCTCGCTGAACCGAGGGTATTCATTTCCATGGCCCTATCATTTCAAGAATCTTTTAATCATCTCGAGTTATACAGCCACCGACCTTTGACATATGGGGTGATGAAGAATTGGCAGGCATAGGTGTCAAATACGACTATATGCACCCACGTATCACACGAAAGCCGGGTTGCGAAGCCGCCGTCGCGCAAGCAGCTGCTCTGGCGTCGGACGACCTCTGGTCTTCGGAGAATTTCATTCGCCAATTAAATTCAATTACAAACATTACATGTCTCGAGGTATGTGAAGTTTAGTACCCGGTGGGCCATGGTCCGCTATGCTCAGGTTATGTGCAAAGCCTCACCCACTGACTCCATTTCAGAACGAAACACTATTCAATGGATGGGTAAATGCGTTTTTTCGACGTGTGACGGCGATGCTACCGCAGGACAAGCACCTGACACTGCACATGGAAACCCAACTCCTGCCCCCAATCGATGACCTCGATCCATCCGGAATAACTGGAATAGACTATAACAGTTCGGGGTTCATGTACTACACTGTCATGCTCTCACGGCAGTACTCCGAAGGTCGGTTGCCAGTCACCTGCCACCAGCACCCTTTGTCGTCTAATTTGATCTTGAGAACAGTGGTAGATTTATGCGAGTACTACGAACAAGGAAAACTCAAAGACCGGCTCTTGAACCACCGACAGCCAGACAATGTCATCCTTGTCACGGCGGTATATTCCAAGTCGATTCGGACCTGTGTTTGTCAGGCCATTCACAAGATGTACATCTTTGCCGTCACCATGAAGTGAGTAGTATCCCAGTAGTTTGACCATGACTATTACTATGCGCCTGCTTATCCTGGTCAATTCAGAAAAAAGATTGTCCGTGGTGCTGTAACACGCGGGGACCAGTGGATATTCCTCATCTTGACCATGAACGACAATTTTAGTGGAGGAACCTTCCGGCAGTCCGAGACGATCGAGGTCAAATTCAACGCCGAGTCTAAGCCTTCCCCCTCCAGCCCAGTCATAGATGATGATTTCAACCCTCATTACATCACCGCCATTTTGATGAACTGGGTGAGCGCCACTCTTGGATTGTGTATGGCTTTCCATTCTGAATCCGTCCAAATAGGTTCAGAACAGCTTCTCAGACCTCGGCGACGATGATTTGTTCCTGCAAAAAAATGAATAGGGAAACTGTACACGATAATCCTCATCTCAGAGGCGAAGCATTGCCGTATCAGTGGACAGAAAAATATGATTCAAATTCAACAATTCATTCCGCTGCTATTTCTCGAAATATGTCAAGTCTTCGCCAGAGTGCACCAGGCACAATGCTAATAACATCGCCCAAAGACCGGTACTCGAACCCGCGCCTATGGATCTCCAGCGTTTGTTGCGCTTGAATATCCTCGAAAGGCAACGTGAGTGTGAACTTGAGGGCATACAAATTATCGGGCGCCTATTTTGATGGAGCGGGAATGCTGTAGTAATTGGGCCAATGTAACTAGGTTAATTTTACTGTCCACCGATACGGCAATGCTCCCACCAATCCGCATCGAAGTCTGAGATTTGTATGGTTTTCTTATTTTATTTTTTGCAGCAGCAAATCATTGTCGTCAAGGTCTGAAAAGCTGTTCTGAACCTATTCGGACAGATTCAGAAAATAAATAGATGAAAAACAGCGGTGCTCACCCAGTTTGTTAAAATGGCGGTGATGTAATGAGGGTTGAAATCATCAGTTATGACTGGGCCGGAATGAGGATAATTCAGTTTGCAATTGATGGTGATCGTCTCGGACTGCCGGAAGGTTCCTCCACTAAAATCGTCGTTCATACTCAAGATGAGGAAGATCCACTTGTCTCCGCTGGTCAATGCACCACGTACAATCTTCTTTCTAAAAAACCAGGATGAGAAGGTAATGGACAAATCAGTGTGGACGAGTACTCACTTCGTGGTGACCGCGAAGGTGTACATCTTGTAAACGGCTTGAGAAACACAGGTCCAAATGCGTTTGGATAGTGCGGCCGTGACCAGGATGACGTTGTGTGGCTGGTGGTGGTACAGCACCCGCCATTTGAGCTCTTCTTGTTCATAGTACCTGCGCAAATCCTTCACTGTTCTCGAGATTAAATTAGAGGATGAAGGGCATGCTGGTGAGAAATGAGTAGGGGCTGACCATCGGAGTAATTTTGCGAGCACATAACGGTGTAGTACATGAACCCCGAACCACTATAGCATTGATCCTCGATTTTGGGCAGGAGTTGTGTTTCCATGTGCAACAGCAGCTGCTTGTCCTGTGGTAACATCGCCATTACACGTTGAAAAAAACAGTCTACCCATCCATGGACCAATGTTTCATTCTGACATGGAGTCACTAGATGAGATTTCGGACAGAACTTGGAGAAGACAATAATATTCAACATACCTCGACACATGAGGTGTTTGTCACCAAATCCAATTGACGAATGAATTTGTCCGAGGACCATAGGTCGCTTGACGCAAGAGCAGTGGCTTGTGCAACAGCGGCTTCGCAACCCGGCTTCCTTGTGATATGTGGGGGCGTACCAATAGATTTGACGCCTATGCCTTCCAAATCATGATCATCCCATACATCAATGGTCGGTGCCTGAACAATTCGCCGTGATCAAAGCTTTGAGTCGTCGATATGGAAATACAAGCAATACCCTGGGTTCAGCAAGTGCGGCTTCTAAATGGGAGAGTCCGCTATCAAATAGAGAGAGAGTTTCTTGTGGTAGCGGTACGTCGTCGCCCATGAAGTGCGCCTTTTGCGCACAAAAGTGGCCGTATGCCTTTATCAGGTCCCTGATGTCGGATTTGGGCTTGTTCGAGATCTGTACAGAGGACATGGGATCAGCCAACATAATGGGCGAACACAACTCGAAACTGGTCGCCTCGCTGTTACGGTTTCATCGAGACGGAGTCTCGGAAGCAGCCCAGACTGTGACTCTGGAAGCGCTCGTACAATCACGTGTACGACCGACCAAGCCACCGATGCGCGTCGCGCCTTCAAATTCAAATTACTTGCCATGGCCCATCGGGGACACCTGCAGCCTATGTTCATCAAGGTATACAAGGGATTAAGCTATCAAGCCCCAAGCACAAATCGTTCAGCTACATAACCGTGCTTCAAATTATCCCACAAAAAACACAGAAAAACAATCACGCGGCGGCTTTAATTATCTTGAGCATCATCATCAGCAAGCGACGAACCGGGACCCTGACCATAACTTCAAAATTCAAATGAAATAGTAAATACATACACACCCCTCCAGAAAATCACACAAAACAATATGTATGCATGACGACGAGCGATTCGTACCCTCAAATAAACAGTGGAGTTTTTCTTTGGGGTAAGTTATACGCTCTTAGCTCTACTATGTAAAACGACCTGATTTTCAAATCGAACAGTGATTCGGGTGAAGAGCCCCTGCAGTCTCACTGTTCAAAACTTTCCGACAAGATAGAGAGATGGAAACCGCCACCCTTGGAAGTCCCTTCAAGAGTTTGAGAGAGAGGGCAACGCGAACACTTAACCCACCCCGGAACCTCCATCCGAACGGGACACTTGCTCCGGGACCCATACATAATCAACACAGCGCTCCGGCTCGAACGACCCATTTCTCTTTCCTAGAGTTCCCCAAACCTGCAGGCCGACCAATCCTTCTCCAGCACCGTTTCACAGGCGTATCGGCTCGGCCGCGGGATGGATTCAATTTTGATCTCAGAGAGAGTCGACCCAGCAAGTGTCCGGAACGGATCCAAAAGCTCTGTTCTCCTTACCACAAAGAGAGCCGTGCAGGGTTCACCGCTTGGACTTCATTCGATTTTTTCACCGTTCATTGAAGTTAACCTATGAGTGGATAGTGTCGATCATCTGAGCCTATAGTTTCTTTTTATCTTGAGCTCGCAAAGGCCCGCAGGCTATTGGTTATCGACGTCTGCCTTCAATTAGAGGCACTGTAAGCGGGCCTCCGTATCTGATACTTTCATTAAATTCATAGAGCTTGAAGCCTAAGGTAAATAGGTCCTATGTCCGGAGTTTCATATTCATATCTGCCTTTAGGCCTTGAAACCTGGGTGCCTTCATGAAGAGAATCATTAAAGATAAACCTCCTGCAAACGCAGAGCGGCGTTAAATCAACGTTATCGACCAATAAATAAAAAACGAACCGATACGGAATGAGACAAGGCATGCTGTTACAGTCTAACAGGTTCGGATCTGGTGGGGGAAACGCCAATTTCCCCGGAGCCCACGACCTGAAGCTAAAGCTTAATGAGACGTCCTCGACCACCCCGAACCCTGGACAGCGGAGAAGTCATCAAAAGAAAGGCGTCACAGAAAAGTAGAAACACGTTGTTTCCTTCCTAGTAGTCAGATGTCCAATCTTATCACAGGTTGTCGTCACTCTTACACCTCTTATCGACCGAACCACTCCGTGATGCGCAATAACCCCTCCGTTGCGAAACATCTGAACGTAAGAAAAAAGGTGCTCGAGTCCCGTGGCAATACTCAAGTGATAGCGTCGAAAGTCTGCAGCGAATGGGCGTTGGCGTTGAACGTTGAACGTTAACCCTGACTGAGCCACTTCAAGTTCCAAGAAGACAAGTATGTCCCAAATTTTGGGGATGAGTAGCCCATAAGAAATCGAAAAAAACGAATGGAAAAACCAAGAACCAACTGCACCAGAGATTACGTGGTCCGAAGCAGCCTCTAAGGATCCCAAAATCATAATCATGGTTTATTTTTGCATGCTTGCGATATGATGTAGAAGAGAGAGCCAAGCGTCGCATAATAACAGAGATGGGCATGGTGAGGTGATATGAAGTAGTCATGCTCATACAGATGGAAGAAAAAGAGTCATGTACAGTACATGATTTATGCCTCAGTCTTAGCGGCGACCCTCTTTTTAGCGACGGTGTTCTCCCTTTTGGACAAGCGCATGGTCAGGAAGTCCGTCGCGGTGATAAAAAAAAAGTGGGGGTATCAGCTCACCTGAAGCCGTTCTTGAATCGTCTCGAAACATCCTTCAAGTAGCGCATCCTTCCTGTACCAGTGGTCTTTCTGCGCTTGGCCTTCATGCCCCACTCGTAGGATCTGATCTTAGCAGCTGGGTAACCGCATGATGCGCAAGCTGTGAAATTGGACGAGGGTTAGAAGATCATAATCGATCAACTCCTAGAAACTCCATACTTTTGTGTTGCCTGTGGAAGGCACGGTTGCCGCAGCGCCGGCAAAGGGTGTGGGACTTTGTGTGTCTCTTACTGTTGGAAGGTGAGAGCGGATACACCAGTTATCGTGAGTATTGAATTTCGTCTGCTGGGATGGGGGTGGTAACGTACCCGAAGGACGAGGTACCTAGAAAAAAGAGTGTTTAGAGAAAACGATTAGAGGGAAGGAAGCGAGATTGACACACCTTTCGTCTACAAGCAAATTCCACCCAAAGAAAAAGCAGAGATAGTCAGCATCGCTCAACACAGCATGCAAGCCCACAGAAAAGACAGAAAGAGCGGGTGTTCTCGGATCTTCAGGCGAACAGTGGTTCCATTTGCGAGCCCATCGCCCAAAAGTCTTGTGTCCCAAAAACGCCATCCAAACCCATCCGACCGCATCCATCCCTTCCCCCCAACTTTTCTCGCTCAAATCGCCGCCATAGGTTCCTGGGACATATTGAAAGCCGTCTGGAGGAGTAAAGACTCACCATCTCGTCGAATTCTTGAGGATCCTGAGGGTGAGGGGGTCGATGGTCGGTGGGCGCGGGACTTTCGTTGGGTATCCACGGATGATTTTGAATCGTGGGAATATTTCCGCATTGGCCATCATTTCATCACACCCTTGCCTTTTTTGGGCTCAAAACTTCAACACAAGTTCGAGTCGAGTCTGTTCGACACAGTGAACCAGCAAGAAGTCATGAGGAATGGGTAGATAAAAACATTACCAAGAATTTCAAATAATGGCAACTTGATGCTTGGGATTTATTTATTCGAATGATTTCTACTTCCATTAAACTACATCTCAAAAAACTACAAAGCGAAGTTGAATACAGAAAATAAAAGATCATCTTTCCACTAACTAGGATATCATATCCAGTACGGAAAATGGAAGAATGAAATTGGTGAGTTTCTGGGTCACCAACGTCTCCAACCAAATAGGCCCAGACCACACCATCCAAGCAACAACCCAAACATAACCTATGGCCCTCGGCACGCTCTTTATTCCCAACTTCTTCCCATAAGCGACGATAGTGTCCTCAAACAATATGGCAACGGCTTGAAGGACAAAGTATTGCATATTCCTGACGAACCGATGGACATCGTGAATGGCGACGAAATCTGCTGCCCCGTGGATGAGCCCTGATATGAAGAAGGCGACGAAGAGTTGTGTGTAGGCGGAATTGAATGACCCTTTGGGATACTGGAAATATGTGTTGGCGACGTATTTTCCATGAGCAGAAAGCATCTGTTGTAAAAATGTACATGAAGTTTAAATCCGATGTCCAAAAAAGAGAAAGAAAGAAAATAAAACAACGAACTCGCCGTAAAGCCTGATGCCACGTTCGTCTGATGAAAAACAAAATCAGGATTGAGTTGGTCATACAAAGAGTTGCATTACCCCCAGAACTTCCGTACAGTGGTCGTTGAGGTCACAGAGCCAACATAATCAGGACAGTCCTGAGGATCCCACTCTCCAACCAGAACGCAAAACGCAGACGAAAACGCATAGGAGAATTTGGTAAACGAGAACAGAATCGTCCAAAATCCCATAACATTCCACGTCTGCCAAAGGACTCCTTGGGCGCTCATACTCTCGTTCTCCTGTTGTTGGAACGCAGGATTATTCCGCAAGGCGTAGGATGTGAAGTCCAATATCAGATAACTGTAACCGCATTCCACCAATTTCTCCAAGACAAACGGCCAGCGCGTCTTTGTCGAACGGCGTAATCCTGGAGCCTCGAAGTTCCAGTGTACACCGCGCTGGTTGGAGATGAGGTCGTTCGCCCAACTCATCCTCTCCCATAGACCGAGCTCGTTTGCAGGTTTTTGTTGGTCTTTTCTTCGTAAGGTGAGCTGAGGCTCGTTGAGAAAGATGAAGTCGGACGCCTGGCACATGAGGTTGGCGGCCGCTAGACCTATGAAATAATGGATGACCGGCAACTGTGGTTTGAGAGGGCGCGAAAATAGGATACTGGTAAACGCTCCGCATGAGAGGATAAAATATATTCTTCTGCCTCTGGAGGGTTTGGAAACTGTACCAAGAAACACGAAGATCCACAAAAGGGATAACTTCGGTATTCCGGTCTTGAGCAATATCTGGGTTTTCATCAATATCGAAAGGTAGAAATAAGTTGGTTAAGCCTATCGTCAAGACAAGATGTTAAATATATAGTCACCAACAAGTGTTCTTCTAGGAAAATGACACGTCAGTGCAACATATGGTTCCCATGAGAGTGAATTCATCATCCATCATTTGCAACGACTGACGATGAACACGTACTTTGCCATCCCCATAGGGTGAGTGTAGAATACGGCTTAAACGTGGCTTAAACTATGTTGGTGCGAGCGAGATTTCCCAAGGATCCGGAATACATCCCAAAGGAATAAATTGGACACCGTGTTCGAAATCGTTTGTAGAAAGTCTGTGACCATTTGGTATGTTGGAGGTACTATTCGCATGTCCATCTGATAGGGTTTTTGGCCATTTTACAATCGCGAGAAAGGCTTCATATTCGAAACAGTTAAGAAGGTAACAAAAGGCGCGGGCGTTTGTGGTCCGATAGCGAGTCACATATTTTCAATCCAAATTATCCAATCGTGATCTATTAAGTCGTGAGCGTGAAAGTGAACCCCAAAAACATATTCCATACAAGTAGTATACATATCAAACAGCGTCGACCATAATTTCTGAAGGCCCAGCCAACGTTGGAGGAGGCCGTCTATTTTCTCTTCCCAAACCTGCCGCTCGTTCGGCCTCTTCTATTGTATATGCTGGTTCTCGGAGTTGTTTGAGACGTCTTTTATGCACTTTGCTTCTCCAATGTGATTGTAATGCAGCATCGGTTTCATAGTACCTAATAGAAAGGTCAGTTATGATGAAGCGAAGGTCCAAGGTCCGATATAGAAAAAAATCGCTCACTTTGCGCACTCGACACAATAGTGTTGGGCAAGGCCTGGTTTTTCGTAGTCAATCGCTTGGGCTTCCAGAGCAGCCCTATTCTGTGAAAGAGCAGAAGCAATTAGTGGGCAGCTGGACCAATCTACGAACAGCGACAAACTTTGGGATCAAGGTCGATGAGCTGAATCATGTCTAAATCACGAGTCCTGACCTGAAAAAAAAAAGGATAGATTGAGTAAGAAAGGTCGATGTAAAAGAGATAAGAGCATCTTACTCGTGTCCTAGCTCCCCTCTGGACATCTCTCCTGGCGTGGTGGGCTCGAGAACGACGTAGACGACCCATAGTGACTATACGTTGAAAGTAAAGTGGAAACTTGAAAGTCAAGGAGTTGAAAAGCAAATGAGGTTTACTCTGTGATGATTACAGGGAGATGCCAAATAAGCCCCTGTCGAGCTCTCAATTTCCCTTTTCTCATGATTTCTGTTCAGCAACCTTCAAGTTCACATTTTGTATCTATCTGTGGCAATCCTAATGTCATAATCGCTCCTCCTTTTGCTTATAGAATGCAAAGGATCTCTACCGCGGCCTATGAAAACCACATCTTTCTCTTGTCTTTCTAGGGAAAGTTTCACTGAGACTACACAACTGAAAAGACGTTCTAACCAACTCCAGAAACAAGTTTTAACCAAGAATGCGCGTATTGACGTGGAATATTGTACGTCCTCTACTCATCCAGTCGTACCGTACTCGAAACTCACTTGGAGCAACTAGAATGGTGTTAGAACACTTCCACAATACTACCCGTTAGTTGAACGTCCCATCCGCGTCGTGTCTGTAATATTCACTTGAATCGCTAGATGGAACACTCTCAAGACATTTAACGACATATTAAACCACCTACAAGCGGACATAATTTGTTTTCAAGGTACCTTCGTCCCCAACTCATCCATCCTGAAGGCCGAATATATTTCCTTATTCTTAGAAATGAAATCCTCAAGACAGGCATTACCAAAACCTGTGGCTCTGCCTCCTTCATTCGACTCGTTTTTTTCCTTTCCGATTCGCAAGACGGGATATTCTGGCACCGCTATCTACACGCGTCGAAACACTCTCGTGCCTCTCAAAGCAGAAGAAGGTATCACAGGGATAGTCCAACCAAAACCCCCATTATCTTCAGAAGAGCGTATATCGAAGGCTGATCATTATCCACCAAATCTTATTGACGCTGAACCGCATGAAGACGAAGACGAAATGGACTTCAAGGACTTGGACAGCGAAGGACGCGCTGTGGTGGTCGACCTTGGATTGTTTGTCCTCATCAACGTTTACTGCCCAAATGATGGGACTGGAACGGAAGAACGCGATAAATTCAAGATGGATTATCATCGACTTTTGGAAACGCGAGTGGATGGGCTGATTAGAGAAGGACGGGAGGTCATGGTTGTTGGCGACCTCAATGCTTGTGCGGCAGTGGAAGACCATTGTGAAGGCCGACTCATGGTCGAGCGAGGACTGGCTGAAGGGTTGGAAGGTGAAGAAGGGTTTTGGGGGAAAGAGAGCCGCAGATGGCTTGGGAATTGGCTTATTCACGAAGACGGAGGCAAAGGGAAAATGGTTGACATTGTGAGGAGACTTTGGCCAGATCGGAAAGCGATGTATACATGTAGGTCACACCACACCTCCTAACGATTTTACTCGCATTTAAACCAATATTTCTTATTCTAGGTTGGAACACGAAGATTTCAGCGCGTGAAACGAATTACGGCACCAGGATCGACTTCATTCTAATCACACCTGGTCTCGTTCCGTGGGTCGAAGCCGCTGATATTCAGCCTCAGATCAAAGGCAGCGACCATTGCCCGGTCTACGTCGATTTCAAAGACGAGATTGTCAATGATGATGGAACGAGGATGAAACTCTCTGATGTCCTCGGGGCTCGGTCAAATACCGACGAACCGGTTGAACCACCACGTATAGCAGCCAAGTATTGGGATGAGTATAGGCAAAAGCTACTCTCCAATTTCTTTGGCAAAAAGAGTTCTGAAACTTCCCCTCTCCCCATTGAGCGTCAACCTTCTACTTCTTCAAGTTCTTCTATTACCGCCAAATCATCCGAAATACCCATATCCATCGACAGTCCCGAGACCCAACCTACGCCAATATACCCTTCGGAACCCCGAGAACCTCCTGCTTCGAGCGTCCAAAAACGAAAGATCGTTGCAGAGAGTCCTAAAGCTTTGACAAAGAAGCTTAAAACATCATCAAACCAACAAGATACTCCCAAGTCATCGAAAGGAAAAGAGAAGAAATCCTCTCAACCGACGCTTGCTGGATTTTTCGCCAAACCGAAACCGTCGACTTCGAAGACCAAAGCCTCATCATCGACATCCGCTTTGGCCTCCTCCTCATCATCATCACCAGGTCCACCCAAAACGCTAAAGAAAGACCCGTCTTCCTTACCTCCACCTCCATCCACCAACCCCACCACTATCGACACCACTTCATCAGCGTCAGCATCAGCATCAACATCAGCCAACCAATCCACCACACCAACCGAGGTCGACGAAGACGCAGATTACCGGCTCGCATTGGCTTTATCCCAATCCGACGATAATACCCTAATGATACCAGCTCCATCATCTCAAGAAAGCAAACAGGCGTGGACCACCCTCCTCGCGCCGACACAGATACCCGTCTGCACCGTCCACCGTGAACCCGCGAAAGAATTCACGGTGAACAAGCCTGGCCCCAATAAAGGCAAGAAGTTTTTTATCTGTTCGCGGTGAGTCCTTGTTTTCCCTTTTTCTTAACTGCTTTCTTTATTTATTCGAGTCAATATTCACTCATTGACATTTCGATTCAGTCCCGTCGGTCCAGGCTACGATAAAGGGAGGTCTGAACGACCCCGAGAGCAAGTCGACCCGCAGTGGAAATGCGATTTCTTCAAGTGGTCTAGTGAGGTCAGGAAGGAGATGTCAAGGAACGGGTCTACTGTGTAATGAATTAATTTTGTTCTGATATTCCAGTTATCATGTACTATACTTTGCTTATTTTGTAACATACTGATTCACGAATTTGGTTCTTTTTGTGACGGAGAAGTAATAAGATTAAAAAACTAAGGTAAGTATGACACAGACTAACTATTGGGACATGAGAAAGGGAGAGAGAGAGAGAGAGAGGAATATCAAGCACTGCCAGGCAAAAAAAATCGTAAATCGTGTAGAGGACCTCAAAAACTATGTATACCAGGAAAGCAAAGAAGACAGACGATATATAAAGGAAAGAAGAAAGGAGAAAAGCGACATGACATCTAAGAATTTCTCTAAAAAGAAGAAAAAGCAGAAAGCAAAAGCAAACGAAGAGGTTGAAGATGGATATGCCATTACGATTTTTTTCGTTGTTGTTGTGGTTATCGTCGATATGTCGAGGATGGTTGTGTGCGCGTTTAAGTAAGTAGTTTGACGGTAGGTTCCAATGGCAACGCAATGGGAAGCAGGTAAATGGTCGATGAATGGATGATAGGACAGACAATGTATGTATGTAGATAAAAAAAAAGGCGAGGAAAATGAGTAAAAAGGGAGAACTAGTATGATATGATATACAAGTAAATGGTCTTAATTATAAAAGGTGGAGAGAGGAAAGGACAGACACAGAAAAGAAGAAAAGAGAAAAAAGAGAATTATATTACATTAACCGGATTAGGAAGGGAAAAGAAATATTGGAGAGGAAGAGGAAAAGGACGGAGGAGAGTAATAAAAAATCAAGTCCACAAAGAGGCAACATCGCAGAAGTACAGTTGGGGAATAGAATATCTGTGCCAAAACCAGAAAGATTTGGAGGGTCATGCGGTGGGGAAGACATAATCCATACAACATGGATGGAAGGGACAGAGGGAGGACAACCACAGTGGCCGGGTGTTATTAATATCCCTCCTGCAATCAAGACCCGTCCGAATCGATGGGCAAGACCCAATTATATCCAGCAGGTCATTGGGTTGTCGCTGAGGCCGGAGGGTTGGTGCTGTATCCATCTTGAAAGAAACCAACGACGCATACACATCAACATCCTTGTTCTTGGGCCCCGAGACCGCGTTTGCCAGGCAAGGTCGATTTGGAAGGGAAGGAGGATGCTGACACCTCCAGAAATATATGGGCAGGTCCGAGCGCGTAGTGGTTTCTCGTTCTCCGTACGGCGAGATAGATGTAAAGTGCCCAGCACCAGCGCCAGCTCTTGTCCGTGGAATATGTAGTAGGGGGTGAGAGCGAAAGGTTATCTCCTTGAAATTGATACACATCGAATCCATCTCCATCTCCATCGCCGCCTCCATCTCCAAAAAAAACACCCACAGGTTGTAAAGGTAGCTTTAGCCTTTCATGCCGAGACAGCGAATTAGAGTGGGTGGAATGGTTGGCCTTGGCGTGAAAAAGGGATATAGCTTGATCACGATCCTATCAAAGTTCCTGCCTTCCTGTTCTTCGACACTTTTTCACCTCCCACAACCTGCTTGAGATTTGTAGAGCGAAGACGTCGATATCAACATCAACATCCAACCCTCCGACCTCCAACCTCCAATCGAACGGAACCAGAAGCCCCCCCTCCTCCCACACACGCAACCCAGGTCGGACATGCGCGCTATCTCCGTGTGCACAAAGCACACAGTTCCACAGTTTCACGTCGAATAATCCAAGTGGACTTTGAAGGTTCCTCCATCCACCCAGAGTGCCGAGCCGAGACGCGCGCGGACGTGGAAGGAGGAAAGGATCATGAGAGCGTCTTTTCTCCTTCGCGAAAGGGTTGAAATAGATGGGAAGGATGTCGGTTGCTCGTTGACTCCTCCTCCTCCTCCTCGTCGATCTTCCTTGAGGCCCTCTCACATTCCACAAACCATCACATTCCTCCCCGTCCTCCCGTCCTCCCACACACATATAAAAAAAGAAAAAGAGAAAAATCCAACCCTCCATAATAATAAAAAAGGAGAACCCCCAACCCCAACAAAAAAACAATGAAATAAAAGAAGACTTTCTTTTTTCTTTTCATTTGTTTTTCGTTTTACTGTCTTCTTCTTCTTCGCGACATCAACCCCAGCCCTCGACCTTCCAAACATCCCCGCCGCATCACCTCCGCACAACACCAGCACCAGCACCAGAGAGCGAAACCGAACTCGAACTCGACCTGTCCATCCTCCCAGGAAGCATCGACGACGACCCCAACCCAGGCACAGCAGGCGACGACACGCTCCTCTTAAACGTGATCGGGAGGTGCAAGTTCACATTCGAGTTCAACGTTGTCGTCGTCGTCGTCGTTGTTGGGGAGGTAGGCGACGAGGTGGATACAGTCGTCGGTGTAGGGGATAAGGATAACGGAGACGTGGGTGTGGGTGTGGGTGTGGGTGTGAACGTCGATGTGGATGTAGATGAAGTAGAAGTGGAGAACGATGTTGATGTAGATGTGGATGCAGACATGGAGGTGGATGTGGATGTGGACGAAGCCGAGCCACACAACGTGCTCGTGGACGAAGACATGCAGATTGTCGTTTCTGACAAGGCCGTATCTTCGATGTTCTCCTCCTCCTCCTTCTCATTCTCCCGTTGCCCCTGCCCCTGCCCTCCTTCGCACTTCTCCCCATCATCACTAACACCACTCTCGTCATCATCATCATCATCATCATCATCCAAATAAATCTCCATATCATTGACGACGATGAAGTTCCGCTTCTTCTTCTCGCGTCGTCTTCCACTTCCATCCTTCTTCTTCTCGTTCCCATTCTTCTTCTCGCTCCCATTCTTCTCCTCCTCATTCTCATTCTCCTTCAGCACCTCCACTTTCCTTCTGTTCACAACCCCACCACCACCACCACCACCACCACCGATGACAGAAGCGAGGCTCACACCTTTACTCGCTCCAGGGTCCAAACAGAAAGGCGAAGGCGGTACGAGCTCCCTGCTCAGATCGCTCGGGAGAGGGACGGGTGTCGTGTTCATCGCCGTCATCGTCGTCGCGGTCGTGGTCGAGGTCATTTTCGTCGTCATCGTGGTCGTTTCATCCATCTCCTTCCCACCACTCACATTCGCATTCACATTTGCACTCCGTTCAGGACTAGAGCTAGCGTTAAACCCAACACCATGACCATGGCCGCGTAGCTCAACGACCTCCCCACGCGATCGCAGATGCACCTGGCTCCTCAACGGCGGGAGGTTAGGAAACAGGCTCGTGCCTAGCTGCCTACCCCTGTCCTTATCGTTATCCACGTTCCCATTTCCGTTTCCGTTTCCGTTGTTGATGGTGTTCTCGCCAGAAGAGGTTCTCTTGAATTGGACGTAGGGTGGGACGACGGCGGAGGCGGCGGCACGGGCACCTGCACTTCCTCCATTGCTATGCCCAAACCCAAACCCAAACCCACCTCTCTCCGGCGAGACACTCGACGCACGGGACGACCTCGGACTCGCATCGACGCTGCTCGTGCTACAGCTATCCAGCGACGCGTGTGTGAGCGATGGGGTCGGCGGATCGTGCTCGTGTTCGTGTTCGTGGTAGTGAGACTCGGTATCGGATAGAGATGGGAGGGACGCGTGTTCGTGTTCGTGTTCGTGCTCGTCCTCCGAACCATAACAACACGAAGACGAGGAGGAAGAGGAAGGCGACGAAGAAGACGAAAATGCGAGCGAAGGATCAACGAGGGGTAAGAACCCGAACCCGCCTCCTTGGACGCTCTTCATCCTTCCCTGCTCGTCATGGTCCGTATCCGTGTCCGTGTCCGTATCCGTATCAGAATCACCACCGGTACCGGCACCGACACCACTATGACGATCCTGATGATTCCTCGTCAAAGGAGGACGTGACGCCGACGGCGAGGGCGGCGGTAAATTTGACGTTGAGGAAACAGAAGAAACCGCGTTAGCATGAGCATCATCCCGTTGACCAACCGCCGGCGTCAGTGGAGGGACGATCGTCCCAGACCTATACGGCCGATGTGCGAACGGCGCTTTTGGTGTGCCTGCCGCTGCCGTCGTCCCCGTCGGTGTCGCAGGCGAAAACGCAGTGGCAGTAGGGCTCGGACTCGGGCTTGGAGTTAAGCTGGGACTAGGACTTTGCTGATGATGTTGTTGGTGTTGATGAGACGGAGACCAATATCCCGAAGGCGAAAGCGCAGGTGAAGGCGTCTGTCGATGGAAGTTGATCGCCCATGGTGACGTTGTTGTCGTATTCGTCGTCATCGTCGTCGTCGTAGTCGGTGCGGTCCCTGATAAAGATGACGACGACAACGGTGACGGGGGTACAACCGCACCTGCACCCACACCCGCACCGCGACAAGGACTAACATCCCTCGACCTCGAGAACCCCCACGCAGGAGAGACCGCGCCCGACGAATACGCCGAGCTCGAAGGCGAAGGCTCCGCAGAGGACGAATCCGTGTCCCCATCTCCATACAAATCGTTCTGCAACATCATCACATCCCCACCGCCATTCGTCCTCCCATTGACACTCACACCTACGCTCCCCCCATTCCCAACACCGACACCTCGATACCCCGTATGCGTATGTGTCTGAACAACAGGGACATGGTGATGCCCACCACGAGAACTCGCGCCTGTATCGATCCCGTCCGCGAGGAGGGGTAAGAGGCCGATGGGCACAGCTGAGAGGTAGTGTCGCGATGGACGGCCGGAGAAGTAGTCTTGGGGTTGGTTGGCGCGTGGGAGGGAACGTTGGATTTCTTTGAGTTCGAGGAGGTCTCTGTGTGTTGTAGGGGAGAGAGGGGGTTGGAGGTGTTGCGTCAGCAAAAGAGAATGTGAATGGATTTGGGTGTGAGAAGGAAGAAGGTAAAAAAAAAGGAGGGCACACGACCAGAAAAAGAAAAGGGTATGTATGTACAAGAGCCGAAGTTCCATTCATAAGGGTATGACGTCAAACAAAACACAGGAGCGAGTGACAACCGCCATAGCCCAGCGCCGTCCACAGCCCAGCAGAACAAACGGAAGGAAAGAAGAGAAAAAGAAAAGACGAAATGGAAACCAAAAAGAAAAAAGGAGAGCAAAAAAAAAAATACCACTCACTGATACGTCAATCTCCTCGCAGGTTCCGTAGGGGTTCGGTCCCATTCATCCGCCGTGTAGATCTCCTCCGAGCCATCCGCGCCAAACGCGACGCACTTTCTGTGCGTGCAATGGGAACTAGAAGACGTGGACGTCGTCGAGCTCGTCGAGGCGTTCGAGTTGGCGTAGAACGAAGTACCATTCGCGTTAGCGGCGGTGGTAGTGGACTCCCCTCCTGGTCCAGGGGTACCAGTGGGCGAAGGCACCTGGGAGTGTGCGGGAGAGGGGAATTTGAGACAGCCTTTCATTCTCCTCGATCCTTGTATGTTTTGTGCCGGGTTGTGGGGCTGGTTGTGGGTTGTTGAAAAAATGTAATTGATAATTGAGGGAGGTGGATGTTAGGGAGGGATAGGGATGAAATAGAAGTAGCTATAACGATAGCTACGGCTATATCCCTTGGGTGGTACTAGTTCGGGTGGGTGTTCTGGTAGTGGATGATCCAGCCCTGTGATCCTTGTGGGTTTAAAATGGTTGGTTCGACTGTCGATTGAAAACGGGATGGGGTCGTAGTCTGACTAGACTGGTCGGACGTGAACGTGAACGTCGAGGTCTGTTTTGAACTTTGAAAGACCGGTTTTAGGTGGGTTGGATGAAAAACAGAAAGTGGTAGTGAGGTGGTGGTTCGATTGAAACGGAATGAGCAACGCTCTAAGCAGTCCAAAACCAAATTTGAAAATGGACGGTGACACAACTGACGCTGCAGCACTGGCACAAGATCCGTTGTTGGTGGTGGTGGGTGGTCAGTTGAACAGTGTAAGGGGGGGTGCCGGTGACCACTAGCAATCGAATCGGCGTCCCAAATAAACAGGAAACTGATGACGATGATCGACCGGGTTGTATCGGGTTCTCCTCAAACAAGCTCGTTGCAATGCGTTGGCGTTTCGCGTTGAAGAGTAAATATGCAGAAAAATGAAATCCGGTATTACACCGCCCAGTGATTCGTGTGATGGTCTCCTATAAAACCAAAAGCTCAAGACTGCGGTGTGGGGGGGAGGGGCAGTTGGACGATGGCGTTGTGTCCGGAGGGTTTGAAAAGCTGAGCAAGTCAAAAAGAAGGAGAGAAAAGAAAAAAATGGGATCGGTTTCAGCACTCTTTGGATACCGTTCTCCGCGGCGACAGGCGTACCTTTGTCAAAAAAGATGTAATGCGCCGAGATGAACTTCGGATATATATAGCGACTTTTGAATAAAAAAAAAGCAGGAGGCGCAGGTCACTTGGATTTGGGGGCGTGGGTGTGTGGGCCCGTGTCAATGGGGCGTGTCTTGGTGGTCAGGAAAGGGTTAGACTGGATGTGGACGGATTGGTGGAGTTGGTGCAATCGATGACAGTGAATTGCTCAAGAAAGATAAGTATCCATCCAATCGACAAATCTCCGAGTCATATGTATTATAGAGAAAGACGATTAATCTTGCGAGGTCCTGCCAAAAACACGCTCTTTGTAAGGCTGGTGCACACGTGACCACCTTACATCTCTCGTCGGTTACATTTTCCTTCGATAGTCATTCTTTTTCCACTACTACTACGTACGCTCTTCGTGTCCTCTGTATTACCTACGAATATAGAGCGAGGTCCTGTTCCTTCGTGTGACCTCAAGACCTAGTGTTTCCTGTTCCCGCCAAGCAGGCTTTCACTCTTCCGTAGTTCCGTTTTCCGTCACGTTCATTTTTTCGGCCGTTGTATGTTTCTGATCTTATCTTTCGGACTTTTCGTTTACTCCTCTACTTACTTCTTATTTCTCCTTCGCTTCAACAACTCTGATAAAAAGTTATCTCTGGGTTGACCAGAATCTATGACTCTCCCTGCACTAGATGACCAACGTCCTTCTCCTATCAACTCTGTGCTCGGCGGGCTGACTAGTACTAGTACTTTCGCTTCAAAGCCTCGAGGCTTCACATGTCCACGATGTCCGAGTCCCTTCTCTCTGTCGCAAGTCTTTCCTGTGTCCTCGAGTCACCACATTCCTTTCATTTCACTTCCCTATCAAACCCTTCTCCTGTGTATTCTCTCCTATCTCTCTCAACCTGATACTTATTATTATCATTGTCAACATGTAACTTCCGTGCTCCCTTGGCGCTTTCTCCCTCGGTTGACGCGCCTGGATGATTTCTGGGAGTCCTGCGTCCTGCCTACCTCCAGGCTCGCCAAGTGTCCAAATCAATCACTTATTATTTATATGGATTCTAACGGCGACTGTCCTTCAAGCTAGCTTCAACCTGGCCGCTTGATGGCGCGATTCTGATTCACCAACACATCCTGTCATATTAAAGAAATCAGAACGAAAAACTAGACCCGACCGACCTGCTTACCTGCGCTCCTTTTCTCAAGTGCATATATACATACATCAGCCCGTACGTAGCCGTACGTACGGTGACTCCGGGTCCGGAACACCATCTCAACAACGTCAAAAAAGCCTTCATGAATCCTCTCCCTCAAGTTTCTGATGCCCACTGTCCATACAAAATCTAAGCGCGATCGCAAGCTATACAGGCCTTTCCTCACCATACTACAGTACCTCACTTCCACTTACTGTACTAATTAGCGGCTTCTGGTTGCACACTCACTACGGACACTACCAGATTACTCGACGCGGTACGCCTGGCCGATACCCTGTCATTTAAACCACAGTGGCTCGCAACCAGGTCCTGCTTTACGACTAATCCCCGTGGTCCCATCCTGACTGTGCGGACGCGCCTGGCAGCACACCTGGCCGACACCCTGTACTAAAACAGAGGCTCGTAACCAGGCCCTGCCCACAGCGCAACGTACTTGACAGTGACCCATTCACCTTGCCACACCCCCCCAGCCGGTGCCCACACCCAACACACCACCAAGTGACGGCCGCCCATACACCAGTTCTCCGACAACACACGGCTACACTACACAAGGATCACTTGGCCGGAAACCCAAACCCCACAGCCTGAGGCCATTCACCCCCACTAGCCTCTTAGGGCCCTCCTCTTGCCCTCCTCACTGCGGTCGACGGCGGGCATAACCTGCACACCGTAAATTTGTCACGTGACTATTGCCACGTCACCATCCAGCCACCGTTACCATTCCAAATCTCTCCCCTACATTCATAACGTTGCCACCCCCCCATACATCTCACTTGAACGTCGCCACTTCATACCAGGAAAGAAAAAGCTCTGCTATACCATTCATCTCCACTGGGCCCAAGAGCTACAAAACCATAAGGTGATCCTTCCTCGCAAAGCAAAAAGCAACACACTGCTAAAGCCCTGCTATGTCCTTGCCCACAGGAGACCTTCCCTCCCAAAGCCCGCTGTCATGCACCAATTTTGATTGGTTATGAGTTCATATAACACTAAGATTGACCCCAAACATCACTCCTCAGCCGAAATGAATTTTAGTGAATTTTATCTATTTTTCCAAGGCCATATCGTCAACATATACGACAAGA
>JAHXRV010003342.1:0-68055 GCA_019904355.1 Psilocybe tampanensis | reverse complement strand
CCCATAACCTTCATTCAATCCGATGGTTCTGTTAACAGCTTTTCTGTGGCTCTATTGGCCTATACACTCTGCAGCGCGCCCTTCTGAACTCATAGCAATAACGGTAGGCAAAAGATGAGCTCTCAATTCTCGTACAGAGCGCGGCATCCTCTTGTTGGCTTCCATGATCATGTCGGCGTTCTCCATTCTCGAGAAATCACTTGTTGGTCGAAATGTCGGAGCAAACAACTAGACGATTGCTTAAGGACGAAGATGGGAAGGCCGACAAGCATGCAACATACATACCTTGACTGATGTATCAATCCCGCTCACGGCGAGAAGGGCGAAATGTGGATGGCCTTCGATGACGTTCACTACAGCGCTGTCTCCTTCGTATATGCCATGGAGAGCACCAGTAGCTTTATCCCAGATGAAGAAATTGCCGTCGTCCGACCCTGAAACAACCCACTCATCGAATGGTCCCAGAAAGTTGACTGAAGACAAACTTGAAATGCATGAGATCTGGCTAAAATTCGCCACTGACCATCTTTAACGGTGACCACATTTCTGGCACCAGTATAACAGCGCTGGGGATGAACGACCGGAACCGCAGATTGATATATATCGTCAGATTCGGCTGTTAGGGTCAACAAATCTTCGCTGAAAAAACGGTCACGATCCGTTTCTGGATTTGGGTTCTCTCCAGGTGTAGTGTCAACTTCCGTAAAAGATTCGTTTTTTTCGTCTTCGTTGGTCCCTTTTTGTGTCTGTAGAGTAAATAAAGATTCAGGTTTTGGTCTGAAAAAGAACTTGGAAAACTCGCGTTAGGTGCCACGACGGATGAATGTTTACTAGCAAGGCTATCGTTGACCGCCACGTCGTCTTTCGTTGAGAACAAGTAGATGCCATCACCGCTGTAGGCTTCTATCGTTTAGTTTTTACCTTTGTATGAGAAGGTGTATAACGAACAAAGAACAAGTTCATGACCATTCGATTTTGACAATCGGGACCCAGTTATATGGTTTGACCTCCCATGTCGGTTTCTCGTAGCGCCTGGTTTTCTGCCAAACCGCCTGACGCAGGTTGTTAGTCCTTCTCCAAAACGTGGAACATTGCCCCATTCATGTTGTACAGAACGACGCAGGCTTCTTCGGTCGTACAGATACCCCTGATTGGAGAAAAGAAGTATTTCAGTAATATTATAAGATCTGTGACCAGTAGTTGGAAACGAACATATGGTCCATCACCAGCAACGACGAATTGATATGGAGTAAGTGGAG
This sequence comes from Psilocybe tampanensis, assembly GCA_019904355.1. Taxonomy (NCBI): domain Eukaryota; kingdom Fungi; phylum Basidiomycota; class Agaricomycetes; order Agaricales; family Agrocybaceae; genus Psilocybe; species Psilocybe tampanensis. The sequence goes on along the minus strand of JAHXRV010003342.1, from coordinate 66,796 downwards.
ATAGTGTGAGTGTCGATAGCTCATGGTCCATATCAACCAACGGTGCTGGGCATGAGTTTCCTCCGCAATTGTGCCCAGTGCGTAGATCATGTTGTCGTACTGTGCCATCCTAGTCGGGGTTGACTGAGATACCAAGAACATCATCATAGGTGACTCAGAACAAAATATGTACCTCTGAGAGCGACAGGAACGAGTCTGGACTCTCTTCAGTTATGATCTTCTTTACTGAATCATCGTGGCATCGTAATATTCGGAGACAACACTGATTTGCAGCATAGACCGTCTCTGCATCTCCAGGTGCTGGACGAAGAGCGGAAGATGCATCGAACACCCGAACTTGCATATCACCAGCTGCAGTGGCTCTACCAATTAGGGTCATTTGGGCCGACGTATCTTTCAAAATATTTCACTGAAAACTTACATGCACGAGGAGTAAGGAAGCATTTTGGCGTTAAAGATGTTTGCACGATGGCCTGTTCTGATGACAGAAGGGCAATGAAATGGATATGCTTGACCGATATCGCTATGATCCATACTCCATATCCTGACTGTGGTGTCGTCCCCAGCAGTCAGAAGAGTCTTTCCATCCTGTGCCCAACTTAGAGCGTTGACGCAACTGCAGGAGCTGAATTGAGACGACACCTGAAAGTAACTAGGTTGGAGTTACTTGCCCTGAGTGGCCGGAATCATCTCCTCCAAGAACATTAACTCTGTCAAGGGTATTCGAAAGTGTCTCGGAGAGATTTATCTTTCTCCTTCGCTCGATCTGAGAGGCAGTGGGTAATGCTGAAAATAAGGTGTCTGGTCGAATCCAAGGCTGTGAGATCATGACTCCTGGTGCCATTAAGAATGATGGTGTCAACCCCTGGACAATTCGATCTGTGGCATAAAAATGAAATCAAGGATTTCGATTTTGTTTTATATGAAGAAAGCACGTACTATTTTATCCCTCGTATGCCCACCTAGTACTACATACGGTGTTTCAAATCTGGCAAGGCACCTGATATGTTCAAACGTGGATATCGCTATGACATCATCGATAAGTTCATACAATACTGATTATTTATTACACCGAACATAATAGTACACTATCGCTTGTAATTAAATACATTAATCACATCCTTCGCTGGGTGGTATTCGTGTTTTGCTATTCAAATTCAAAGTCGGGCTTCCGAATTGCTGTTCTCCATTCATTGAAGGTGATACTCATCATCTGTTGAGCTCTCACTGCTCCAATGATTTTCGGCCCTATTCTCGACACTTGATTCTCTTCGAGACGTCGTCCTCCCATACTCAAGAGGGAAAGGAAGAGATAGCATAGAGTTGGTGCGGAATCTGGAAAAGAATGAAGGAGACTCTGGAGCTAGATTGCCAGTCGAGTTGGGAACTGCGTTGTTCCCTTGCCCTGCATCGTCGTCTTCATGCGTTTCTGAAATCAATCTTCGACGCTTCGAGTTAGGGTTAAACCGATGACTTTCGCGAATTCCATTAGGAGATGGATTTCTGGAAGTTCGCCCGCGTCTGTAGAATCGAGATTCCCTGGCAAAGGCTGCTTCGGCATCCGTGTCAACGGAAAGAGGAAGACCCTCTGATCCCGATGGCGGGGACGAAGGAGACAGCGGCATTCCCTGAGAGCGATAAGAAGACGACTCAGGGATGACTTTCTGCATCAAAAGATTGCGAGGTTCCGTCGATTTGCTCTTGCTCTTTGCTCGATGAACAAGCTGCCGACCCAGTAGAATCTGTTTTTCAATCCTAAATCTGTTTTCGATCATGTGAAGCTTTCCAACACGAATCAGCTTTTACGAATGAATGGTAAGAATGAAGTTTACCTTTGGCCATGCGACGCTTTGTCCAACACCCATCATTCGCTCTAGTTCTTTTGGGTCAGGGTCATGTAGAATTCGGACCCAGTCCTGTCAAAAACATGGTCTACACAAATGATATCATTATGTTACCAAACTCAACACGCACCCAAAGACGAGTTCTTGGCCAGATACTTGGTTAATTGAAGGCGATTCAGCAAGTCGATGGAAGTCAAAACAACCTCACTCACGTAACTGCACCGTCGAAGCGTTGTAAGAAGACACTTGACCAGTCTTGTCCCAATAACTGAGGTAGTAGTTCAAGATCGCGAATAACCTTGAAATTCTTGGTCAATTCATGCTTCAACCATTGTTCTGCAGCGGAAAGCAAAAAATTTCCTCTCCATCCTAGATATCGGTGAGAAAAGCACAAGAAATCAATCACATATTCTAACCTTTTCCTTTACGATGAGCAACTGGTTTTCCAGCCGAGCCTCTTGGAGCGAAGAAGAATAAATGAACATGAGGATTGACTTGAGACACAACGGGGTGTGTGACTGCGAGAAACATGAAGTAGAAATTTGAATGGAGGACAACAAAACTGACCGTTAAAATATAAGTTAAGGGCTTGAACAGGAATATCAACTCTGGTGTATAAAATTCAGTTTATAGATTTGGTGTTTAGATCTTAAGAAGGATTACCTCAGTGACCCATCCTTGAATCGGCTTCCCCAACTCCAAGGAACGAGGCTCCCATCTTTGACTTTTTGCATTAGGACGACAGGATTCAATATCCCTGGCACAGCTGCAGAAGCTAGGAGTGCGGACCAAATGACCGTGTCAGGGGCAGTCATATAATTAAGAAGTTTCGTTGGACTAAGAAAGCACACAAGTTCAGAGAAAGCAGGAGGTTTCCCTTTCGTCCATAGTACTCACGAATGTCGATCTGCGGGAATAACAGAGATGTTGAGAATTCGACCCGTTCTCATGTAGGCTTCTTTGAAGGTCATGGAACCTCGAGTAAAAAACGTGCACTGGGAGGCTCTTTCAGATCTGAGCCATCCTCGGCGTGGATATACGCTCACCTTCCTAGCCCAACTGTCCAAAGTGTTTGAGATATGATTTGAAATCGACGAATACAGGGATTACTCACGTCACACTGTCAAACCGAGCCCCAGTCCTCAAAAATCTCCTCATCCAAACGCTAATCGGTTCTTCACATGCTGTGATCCTATTCGCCAACTCAGGGACGAGAAGTATCTTAAGCTCGTCGTCTGTGTGCGTGCATGTGAGAGCAGCAATGAGACCTCCAGCACTTGTGCCGGTAATTACTCTGGGCAACAAACCGGCATCTAGAAATGCCTTTATGACACCACAGTGATCTTATACATTTTAGTTCGAAAGAGAAAAATAAATATAAGATAGCCAACTTACAGTAGCCAAAAGAGGCACCCCCAGACAGACAAAGTGCCGAAATACCTGATAAACAACGCCCAGTTGGCCTCATGGATCGCCACATTTTGCTGTTGAGGCTTACCGAGATTTGTGTTGGCGCTCTTGAAAAACCTTTTCTTTTCCTCCACACTGAGCTCCGGAGTCGCTCGAATAAATTCAAGGGAAGCTTCAAGCTCGTCAAAATATGCTTCAAAGACTTTTAATCATGATATATGGTTGAGAGTCTCGCAAGCTCACATTCAATTAAGTTCTTGGTCCCTAAAAAGGTCTGAAGCCAAGTTGAAGATACAAGTAAGTTTCTGAAGAAAATGTACTCACTTCGCTATACAGTCTTGAGGGGAATCTGATTAAATAGATATTCCCTTCCAAATATACGGATCCTACCTTGAAGACTCTACTGCAGCGAAATTAGACCGAACGCAGGTTTCCAATACACCTAAACATCCTCGAACATCGTTTTTTTCGCGCATTGTTTTCAAAGATCTTTTCACCTAGAGTATAGAAGGTTATTGATAATGGGGGATGATTTAAACGAGTAATCTATACCTTCCGTACGAGCATCCAGTCGTAATAAGGATCCTCGTCATGGCTTTTCCATTCGTCGAAACCAAGATATCTATCCAAAACTCGAGCCGCTTCTTTCCATTCCTAAGTTTCCAAGCATTAACAGCTTGATATGATATGTAATTACGATATCCACTGACTTCATAGGTAGTTGCAGCTCTCATATTTTTTCTCAAACGACCTTTCTGTCCCCGCCCTGGAAAGCAAAATAAAGTCATGAGAGAATCCAAGAAGAGCTGTGAAACTACTCACAGGCTGATATCCATTCCTTGGCATTGACTAGTTGCCTGATAATAACGTAGAAACCAAATTCGGCCGCAATGAAGAGGAAAATGAAAAACTTTCCATAAGTATTTTAGACCAGTCCAGTTAAACAGCACAACAAGAGAGAACACACCAAAAGGGGCCAGCGTAGAAGCAAGAAAAGGTAGTCACTCCTTTTATCAGTCCTGTCTTTCTTTCTGTGTGTGCGCCTATATTCAAGATGAGTCATGTAACGGTCCAATAAAGCTCCTATATGAATAGACACCTTTTGACTTTCAAGTTGACAGGCGCAAAGTCTGAAAGCGCAGATATTTTCCTTATGCGAGCGTGATGGTGGTTCGACACAGGAGTCCCAGGGATTTGTGGAGAAGCCTCTCCTTGATGGTCAAAGTAGGCTTCATCAAGTTGCAAAGCATGAGCGAAGGCCTCCATATGGCTGTCGATAAAGGGGCGAAATTATTATTGTCAAAATTAGTGTCGAATAAGTGGAGACGAACGATTCAATGACGAAATCTTGGGCAAGGGCCGTTTCGAGGTCATTTGGAGGTGGTGATTTGGGACTGCTTCTCTGTCGATTAATAGGCATGGTGAAGGTATGTATGTGTAGTATATGATGCTGAATTTTGGTTCAGCCTCGGCCTTTATATAGTGTGTACACAGGTGATTGTTGTTGGTGATGAAGTCCACTGGGGGGCCTACAGCTGCCTAGACCACCAGGATAGAAGAGTCGAGCTTTGAAAAGTAGATATGTGTTGAGTCTCTAGTTGAATGAAATTGCAAGACGACCAGGCTCACCAAGCTTTCACAGTCACTTCAGGCCTCTAGCGAGCTTTAGAATTAGAGCTGGAACGTTGAATCTATAAATGTGCGTTAAGTCGACATCTAAGTTAACAGAACTGAGGGCTCCGGCCTTGTCAATGTGTCAGTGTGGCCGGACCTGTGTTAGGTAACTGTCACGTGCTTGATAATACTTATTAATAAACGTCACTTACGTCACCGAGACTGCACCGATCATGACCCATTGGGCATTGGGAGAGATTCAGATTGCCAATGTTCTCTAATTTCAAAATGTTCTTGTAACATCTTTAGTCCGACAAGCTGGAATCTGGCGTTCTAATTGCCGCAGACCTCCGCAGACACAATCACTCAGATTCGTATAAAAAGTCCCCGAAAATTGTGTAAGACAATTCTACCCATTGCAGTGATTGAACTAGATTCAAGAAACCGTTGAGAGCGTAACTTTCGGACTCGACCGATTGTAATTGAAGATCACAATGTTCCGACGGGTATTAACCACAACTAATTCTTGCGCAAATAGATCCATACTCAAGTTGTCCCGAGAGCCCTTCAAGCTTCGAACGTTCTGTATACTCCAAGTTAAATCGAATGCGGAGCCAATCGCAAGAGTTGGTGCGTCCCTTTCCTCCCACCATTGCCATTTTGTGGGGGTCGGCGTGTGCGGACGACCGGCACCTCATCACTGTCAATCCCTCCGCATGACCCATCGGTGTCAGCGGTCACTCCGGAGAGCCCCATTCACCCCATTCACCATAGGAATGCAATGGAAACTCCAAAAATAACATCATATGATCCCATATCAGGCGTATGGTCTAAAAATAAACGTTGTATTTCCCCTGTCAACCTCTTTCAGCCACGCAGATATCTGTAAATATCTCAACGTCCACATTGGCGACATTTTGATCCCAATCATGCTAATAGGCATCAGCATTTGACCAACTTCGGCAACCTCCCAAAGGTATAAAAGGACACAATTCTTATCTGATTCCTCATTCCATCCTCTTTCAAGCACCTTCACATTATCATATATCATCATGGGTTGGTTCTCTGACGACTCCGATCAGGCCAGTGCCTATGAACAGGTAATATCTAGCTATCCATTCGTGGATCATGTTGTCTGATCGTCAAACAATACAGGTCCAGAACGCCCCTCACAAAGCCCAGCTATCTCATGAGCTGATCGCTGCTGCTGCTTCTTACGAGGTAGGTATAATAAATTCATTCCGGTTGACTCAAAGCTAATATCTTGATTAGGCTGCCAAGGCATACGAGAAGCATTGTGAAGAGAATGGCAAGCCTGAAAGCCACGCGAAGGCCAAAGAGATCTTGTGAGTGCAACATCACCGTACTACAACCCAAGATTTGATTCAAATATTGGCCTTAGGGCCGGTATATCTGGTGCCTTCATCGACCGCATCGTCGAGACCAAAGGGGTATGCTTATCTAGGTTGTCATAAGACGCATTTTCTGATACCAGGATATTTGAAGCTTGATTACCTTGACACCCAGAAGGCAAAGCACCATGGTACGTGATCTCCGCCGTTGTAAACAGAATTTTGATAATCTCAACAATGATTGCTCTAACAGCCCACAAGCATCTCGAAGAAGTCTCCGAACAGGACTACTGATACAAGTCGTCGAAACTCGAATTTAACGTGGAGAGGTCAACTCGCTGGACATTAGTTGCGAAATTACATATGTAAAGGAAATGAAATGAAATGATTGTAAATTTGACTCTAAAGACAACTGTGAGATACATATGCCTACATCCACCCCCCGAAACTTGAATGAAGTAGCATCAGGAATAAAAAATAAAAAATGGGAGGAGTCTACATTCTTCAATTACACTTTGCTTGGGGTACAAACGACTATGACGTAATTGATTTGCCTTGTCGAGTTTATCTTATCCGGCAACAGCCAGTTCCTGACTCTCGTCCACTTCTTCATTCCAAAAGCTGAATTTTCTCTGTTGATCTGGAAATGCGTATAACATTCTCTTTTCATATTTTCAATAGTCTCGCCCTCTTCAGTCAAATTAGATCCTCAACGGCATTTCCATTACTGTCAAGACGAGTTGCGGTTCCAGTTCACTCAGGAGCTTCACATATAACCACAATCACTGTCATCGGCACTCTGATTCTTCTTCTTTTCCTTGCAAAATGGGTCTACGTGTGTCGGCGCCGGAGGAAACAGCGTCTGCGTTCACGAAAGCTTGCCAGCATGTGGCGTGATGATTTTTCTTCTTCCTCGTTGCACCTATGGCGACAGGGCGCGTCGAACAAGGGTAATCCTGTAAAATCTGCTCTCTTGGTTGGCCTCTTTGGATCGCCGTCATGGGAAACAAGGTATTCAGCTATTGTCGGCAAGGTCTCTGGCGGTGAGCCTCAGTCCCTTCGCCAGGAATTTGCAGCCACTGCGGGTTCTGTCCGCAGCAAGGGCCCGTCTGAAAAGTCGGATAAAAAGTCTCCTGTTTTGTCCCCAAATTCCAAAGCCAATTCTCGCGTCAATTCCATGCTTATGCATCACATCGACAGCACGAGACCCAAATCTTTGTCGGAAAGCACAGAAATCCTAGTCCCTTCATCTGCGTTGGGATCCACGGATTACTTTTCTTGGAAGAAAAACCTACTTACTGGAAGGCATGCAAGCTATCCCACTGGATTATGTATAGAAACTGGGACTGGTTCTTGTTTGTTCAAAAATAAAACGCCCGCTACGTTCCTCCCTTCCGTCCCATCTGGTCTACTGCCTGTTGAGTCGTTGCGACAACAGCTCAACACCAAAGAGGCGCTCAAGTCCCCGTTAAGCGAGGTACCTGTCAAAGATCCCCCATCTTCTCCAGAGCTTTCTTGGAATTTGGCGTCTTCTCCAAAAGATCTCCCCTGTTTAAGCATCGAATATGCGCTACAAGATGACTCAACACAACCCCAAGCATCTCCCCATCTTCATGCTCACCCATATTCTTGCCCACCGGCACCCCCAATTACTTTGGATATAGACCAGAGACAATCAAAGCCTGTGTATTCTCCATGTTCAGGAGTCCCTCATGTCGACCCTTGTGATACTTGTTGCATGTCTCCGCCTACAATACCATCAGCGAAACTCCAATCAAGAATAGCATCTCCACCACCAAGAGATCATGGTCGGACTCGAGCCCGACGCAGTAGCCCCAAAGTTGGACCGTCCCCACTTCGCAGAATGTTTCTTCCATCGGACGATTTTAACGATGAAGAGCTTGAGGCTCCTTGTACACCCGTGGTCGAACAGGACGACGATCCGGATATTCAACGTCGGTCTTACAATGACAACGGCAGTATCCAACTTTCGCCGACCGTCCACATTCAGACTCCACGTTCTACTCAGAGAACCCGACCCTCGATTGGCAATCTAACCATGTCCGATAATCTCCTTGACTTCCTCGATGAATTGGTCCAAGAAACAAGCGAGTGGGATGCTAGTTTGTTCGTCGACGATAACTTCAAAGCAATGATAAATCATTCAAAATCTTCTGATTCATCTCCATCTTCGACTACGACAAATCAGATCAAGAGAACGGCTTTATCGAGGAAGCAACGGATATCTTTCACCCAGTTAGAGGGCATACCCGAGGTTGATGGTGAGGATCTATGTATGGCTTTGGATTTAACATCATTCTGACGCTCTGAATCAGTTTCCGATTTCTCATCCACAGACTCAGAAGTCCCCTTAAATCACTCGTACTGGTCAGATGAAGATGAGTCTCAAAGGTAGGTAGCTTCTAGCTCTTCCTTTCCCCTTGCTCCTGATTATCTTTGCTTAGAGAAGCAGTAGGAATAGCCCATTGATCTGAGATAACTGCGATCAGTGCGATGTCCCCGTCGATTTTCTCAGGTTTGTTCACGTCTTCGATTTACCTTGTGCCGTATTCTGTTGCCTCATCATGTTGGCCTTTTTGCGAAACCCATTTGTCGTTATGGTCCATATTAGCAAACTTCGTTATCCATGCGTAATTCATACAATGTCGTCGCTCTACTTTAATCAATACCTGATTATAATACACATACATATGGTAATGCAATACAGATTTTCTTCGTATTCCTGCGATAGTTTCTATTCATTGGGCTTTGTGGAGCCACTTCTTCAGATTGGTTTGACCTGATTGATCCACCAGTTTTTTGACTGTGATCCTCTCAACAACGCAACGATATTTCATGAATTCTTTGCCTGTGTTGGAAGAGGGAGCATTTGCGTGAACGAATATCTGCGCGGACAGTAGACCTTCAAAGCCCTAGAGGGGAATCAGAAAAGTGCGACCAAAGACAGAGAAAATGACGTACACTCATCAAAACTTCTCTGGTACATCGAACCATTCCAATGCTCCCACCGTTGATTTGTACAGGCGCCGAAGTGGAAGCACGAAGCTGATCACGGAAGACGGAGAACAACATCTCGAAGGTAAAGACGGCCTGACCACTGGTTTCCAAGTGAACGCTCGCGATCAAAAGGCACAATGACGGATAGGCTAAGCCTAAGCCCAAGGTCAATTTCAACCTGCAACACAGTTGACTAATGACTTACTTCCAAGGTGCAAATCAAGGGGTCGAGACCGTTGTGATTCAGCGGCTAAGAGCAGCAGTTTATGCGTGAGATATGGTGATTCAGGTTTCAAGCGCAGAAGGCAGTTCATCTAGAAGCAATTGGCACAGGATAAAAAAAGTTTGATAGCTAAAACTCACCAGAATACGGTTTATGAGCTTGAGATCCCTCGAAAGAGCGTAGGTCTCTCTCCAAACCTCGAGGACGTCTTTATCTTCAAGAAATTCGTTTACGCTTGAAGTCCATCGTGAAGTCCATTCCTCCAACCTTTCCAGGCCCTTCTCTGTAGGTAAGGCAAGCAGGGACCGTCGAATGAACGAAAGGTAATCGTCAAAACCACTGGGAGGCGCTGTTCGTATTGTTCGACCAGAAAATCTACTCTTGACCCGTTTTTCAAGAAGCTGTATGGTATCGACGCGAGAGGTGACTCCTATTACAGCAATTCCTTGATTCTCCGAGCTTGCGCGACAGTTTTGTACAGTATCGAGTAGACAGTAAAGCAGAGATTGACGGGGATGGAGAGCAAAGAGGTCGAATGCATCCAAGATGATGATAATAGGTCGGTTGAGGGTAAGAAGAGCAGGAATCAAAGAGTGAAGGTGAGAGGATGGAGGTAAGGAAAAAGTTGAAGCTTCAGGGTCCCCTTGGTGATTGTTAGGTGGATCGAGGAAAGGATTGTCCTCATCTTGAGGCGGTTCCTCCAAATCTGGCTCTGCTTGGGAAAGGAGCGACGTTCCAGTCTGTTGTAAAAGTTGAACAGCGATTTCGCGCAACGCATGCCGGTCTGTGCTTTCCACCCATCCGGAAAGGCGCAGAATCACAGCTTTATCGGAGACGGAAAGCAGACATCTTTCTAATATCTGTGGATACCAAGGGGTTAGCCTCCAATTTTGTGATGTGACTGAAAATGCTTACACTAGACTTTCCGCTCCCTCGAGGACCAAGAAGAAGACAGCTGTTTCCTTCGGCTCGCTCAACGGTTCCATTAAGCAGGTCCGAAAGTTGCTTGGCCGCAAGAATGTTTGCAGAGTCTGGGTCATTGGACTCATGCGTTGGTTGGCAAAGGGCTTTCAGAATGGCGAGTTTCTGGGCCTGGAAACAGGAATCTAGACGAGAGGGGAAGATGGCTGAGGATTCGGTTTGGGGAGGTTCAACGAGAGGTTCAGCTTGTGGAAATGTTTCAGTTATGACTGCGAGTTTGGGGGGAGTATCTTCAATCCTAGCAGGTAGAAGGGTTTTATCTAGAGCAGCTCGCTTCCCCGTTCTTTTGGACGTAGTTTTGGGTGTAGTGATGACAACTTCCACAGTTCGAGTAAGGCGACGCGACCTTCGACAAGGACTAGTCTCCTCAGCACCAGGTTGAGCAGTTCCTGTATCTTGTATTGGACTTTCGGGTTCTGTAAACGTGCATACAGAGATATATCAGTGAAATTTCGACAACATAGCATGGTTGCGGCGTACCACTGGTTGGTTCAAGGACTGTTCTTATCTTGCGTCGCGGCGTGCGGCATTTTTGAGGCGTCTCTGGAACAGTATTACTTATATCTTCAAGTTCATTTATCGTCACGGATGCTGCAGGCTCAGGAGCCTCCTTGCGGGCCTTTCGTGGGGAGGATTTGAGCTGTTCGCGTCGTGAACCTGGGGTATCGAATTTAGATGGTGATGAAAGTGTAAGAGTACGGGAGCGGAGTCGCTTTGGAGGCAATGTTTCGTCAGGTACCAGATCAGCCTTGCGTTTTGGTGGCATGGTACCACTTCCAAGGTGAAATCCTGTTCTCAGAAACCAGATTTGTTTTGACGAACACCAGTCACAACGCGACTAGTAACGTCAGGTGACTGCATTGTCCGGTGACGGGTCACTCCTGATACCATAACGAACGTCGAGCATCCTGACCCTACAGGTTGCCCTCAGATTGACCTGTCCCCTGATCAGTCAGCTTAGATTGTGGAATAACACCCATGCGAATCATCGATGGGCTTTACTGGGTAAAGCAATTCTTTCTTTGAAACACATCACACAGTTCATCCACAATACTAATCGTTCTTCTTTGAATCGTTAGATTAGCCCGTTGGCTTAACGCTCCGCCAGATGGCCTCAAAATGGTTACAGAGAATTTACACATAAACCATAATGTATGCCCTTCTACTGTCTAACCTCTGCACTCAATAACATTGTCTTTGAATTTTGAAAAGGCACAATACCGTGGCAAATGGCACCTTTCTGTCAAATCATTCCGTTCAATGTTAGGCCAAATCCCGAATTCCAACATTGCAGCCGAACGAAATATGTATGCTCTTACCCTGGACGAGAACGTCTTTATTCTCCTTGAAGATCCAGTTGCGCCCAGTAGAGCAGACGTGCTTGCCGTAGCCCCGCCTGGCCAAGAAATGTTATATCTCCAAAGTCCTTCCCACTACAGAAACACATTTCTCACCCTCAAACCTCCCGGCGCACTGGAACAGCTTCTGAGTCAGATCAAAGCACGATGGGTATCTGTGCGTCAAGTCGTCGGTCCGCGCAAGCAAATGAGTGGGCAACAATTAACAATCGAAGGACATGTGTTTGCCATCGGCACAGACTGGCTCGTTCGAGTTGGCAATGTGATTCTCACAGGTGGAGCGGTCAAAGGCATGCTTTTAGAGGTAAAATTGCAATTATTTGACTGGAAAAATTTGCGATCTGAACGATGTCAAAGGCAGAATATCTCCCTCTCCCTGTTCTTCACTCCGCCGGTGCCGATGGAACTTCGGAATTGCTGTCAAATCTCTTGACCTCAATTCTGCCGAACATTAGAGACGCTAAGACGGTTGCGGTGACAATTAGCGATGCTCAATGGGAGGACGTCCTCTGGGACCGCGAAGAAGAGGTGAGGGGTACAAAAGATACAAAACCAGAGGTTCCAAACAACGATCCATACGCCTGGGATGATACAGACATCGTGGATTGGAAACAGGGTGACTGGGTGGGCGTTGACAGGGATCAAAGATCTGCCTTTCTGATTATAGGCGCTCTTCGCTCAGAAGGTCTCTTGTAATCAGTTCAAAAAAAAAAAAGAAAAAAAAAAAAAAGTGGCAGTCCGACTCGAATGTAATAGGTCTTCATGCGAGACTATGTTTAGGAAGATAGAAAGTATAACCTTTATAGATCACGGTGTCTACGGGGGAGAAAACGAACTTATGCAAGTTCGAACTCTCCAAATACTTTGAGAGGGGCATTTATATAACAAAATCGTGTAAAGGTCCAGTGAAAAACGAACGGGCGAGGTATGTAATGATCATAAATAGAGAAGAATAAGGTTTGATGTCACTCATGTCGGATGAGTGTCACTTCTTCCATTTTGCGATGAAGAGTTGAGGCCTGGTGTGAAGGAGTTTTGAGTTGAGTTTGGTCGGGAATCAGGATGACCGGACTGACTTTGGGAGGTTTGGTGAGGCTGTATTAGGGGAGGCGGAAACGATGGTAGGGGAGGTTGGGAATAAGGACCATGGCCTGATGTTCCTCCAGGTGGGAAACTACCTTCACTTCGTGGTCCATGAGCCTGCTGTCGAAGGATGCTGAGTTCTTGTGCCATCTCTTGATGAGCTTGTTTCAATTGCGCCACGTAATCAATGGCTATTAAGATTGATGAGCCCTCGATCATTGAAGCGCACGAGCCCGAAACTCACCTTTGCTTAAGATTTCCCACTTACTGGCCTTCATGCCACGATCAGCAGGCAGCTGTGCACGTAACTCATCAAATAATTCCTTCATTTCCTTCCTTCTCTTCCTCTCAGCGAGTTTGTGGGATACTCGTAGTTCTGGGGAACGCGAATAAGGAGTAACACCGCCGTCCTTGCCTTTAATGACCGTATTTGGAGATGATTGCTCTTCCTGTCCAGATGATAGACCCGATTGACTGTTGGGATCCGTGTTCTGGCGTGATGGAGGCCGAGAGTGTGAATGACCACTACGTGAGGAGGGATGAGTGAGGTTGTCAGGGACGGACATTCTACGGTCGGACGAATAACTCAAGGGGGGTACCACGTTCAATTGGTGGACAGGATCAAATGGACGGCTCGTTGAATAATTTGATTCATTTTGCAAGGAAGAATTATTGGATGTTTCATTTGGCGGCCAGGCAAAGGATGATAAACTGGATGTAACTCGGCCATGATGCGAGTCTGAGGAGTTGAGGCTCGAATTGAACGAATTGATGCCAGGTACGGTGGGAAATAGAGAGGGTGCAGAATCTCGTCGATCATTCATTATCCACTGATTTCCACGGGAGTCGACAGAGTTTCGGCGGTCGTTGAGACTAAGCTGAGCTATCCGCTGGGTGTCTATTGTTGATCCCCTGCGTTTAGGAGCTGGCGCGTCGAGGTCGACGTCCATTACACTTGGAACACCAGGTCCTACGAGCTGGGGATCTGTATCTTCACCCACAGGAGCAAATACATTTCGATCCACAGACATTTTCCTTTTTGTGCCATGAAGAGAGGACAAATTGGGCAAGGTTATTGGATTTTGACCGACAGCGATAGAATGCCTGCGCATATTGAAGTCAAAGGCAGGGGGGTCGCGGACATTTCGACGAATGAAATGTCTATCATTGTCAAGATGGCCTTGACTTTGCTCTTTGGATGAATTTGTTGCTGGAGATGATTAAGTCAATGATGAATTGGTGCAATGGTGCGGTAACGAAGTACCTGAGTGGTTGCGAGAGGATGGCTGGGAGTCGTGAGAGAGCGGAGGAGGAGGCCTGTGGGAGATGTGTTCTGAGGAGGGCGAATGGAGGATTTTTCTTAGCTGGGAGTTGTGTTCTCCTGGGTGAGGGGTGGCGTCTCCAAAGACATACGGGGAAGAGGGACGAGGAATAGAGATATAGGACTTTGATATTGGATCCTGGTGGGAGTTGGAGGAGGCTGAGGAGGGCGGAGAGGCATAGTGGTCGCCTGGATGACGAGCAGACTTGTTGGAGGGGATTGTTTGGGCAGCATGGAGATATGGGTCAGTGATTGAGCCGCGACGCTGTATCTGCTGGAGAGACTCGAGAGAGGCGAGGGAGCTCAGGGGAGAATGGAGCCTGGAGTCCCTGTTGGACATGATCTGGGAGTGGTCTGTGGGAGGAGTGCTTGTGCAACATTGGTGTCCAACCGTGACTGCAACCAATATCCCTTGCTCGCATGCAGATACCAAATCGGGTTATATTGCTCACGTAAACAACCATATCGTGTAACCCCACGCTACACTCACGCTCCCTCCACGATATTAAATCCACTCTCCGTCGCCATTCTCCGTCCTTCCCCACTCAGCTCAACCGTCCGTATGTACTCACGCCGCGCACTATTCCGCGTCCTTCGACCCCCCTCTCTTCCCTTCGCCATCGCCGCCGCCTCCTGTCTGTCCTCGCTCGCCACTATCTGTCGCACATACGGCAGATACTCCATCCACAGTCCTCTCGTCCAGCTTGCCGCCGGGCAGATCTCCTTCAGCACTGTCAGCTGCTCGTATCGGCGCTTTTTGCTCATTTCTTCCACCCTTTTTCCAGATCTGTCGCTTTCTCTGACGTCCACGTCAAATAATCTTGTCGATAGCTCAACCGCGGAACATATCATGTCTTCATGCCGATCATCATGTCCAAACTGCAGTTTATCTGCAGCATAAATGTCATACAACACAGTGTGACCAATCTCGTCGTCACCGGTGGGCAAATAGCTTGCAAGTTCCGTTTCCTGTTATTTTCATAAGTGAATCGCTCAACAAAAATATTGGTCTGCTCGCTACTCACCGTAAGATGGTTGGAGACATCTCCAATTAAATTACTATCCAAATATGATAAAAATTCGCTTTTCTTCATCGACAAACGAGGCTCGCTCTGTTCTTCTGACGGATGAGCCTCGGGTAATATTTCTTCGGGATTACAATCAACTTTAGACGATGCTTGAATCCCTACGCGACCTTGACCCAGTTCTGAATCAGGAGCGGTCGTGCATCTCATCTGCAGGTTGTTGAGTGTTCGTCGAAGATCGAGTCTGTCTGAACGACCCAATGGTTGAGAGCCTGCATCACTTTGAAAGGGATGGGCAGATAAATGGGACAGGACATCACGGCCGACGGAGTATCCTTCCACCGAACATAACGCTTCAAGATACGACAACCCAATGTCAGCAGGACACGATTCGAACTGGATAACAGTTTGCAGCGGTAAATCTGCCAGTGGCACAAGGGATACATCTATGTTTTGCTGTCATGAGAATGGATATGGGTGTAGCTTGTAAAAAATTACCATTGCATGTGCAAATAACTGGCCGTTTACACTCTTTAATAATCTGGATCACAGTAGTCCAGAAATTGACATCTTCTTTAAACAAGATATCCACTTCTTCCAATAAGATTAAAGACTGTCGGATCGGTTTTGAGGCATTGTCTGGTGCTCTCGGTTCCAGTTCGTGGGTGACGGTATTTTTCTTGCGGGGTGAATATGAGGCAATGTGATAACCGCTGGGCAAGTCTTCCTCGGCTTCCGTCTTTTTGGTCTTCGAAAGAAACGATTTCATAATATCTCCGTTTCGTCGACTTTGGAGAACCAGGTGATTTTTACCAACTTCGCCCACAAGGTTGTCGACATTCGCGCCGTTGCGGCGTCCCACACCTGGATATACTTCGAAGACATCCCAGCCCAGTTCTTCAGTACACGCGTAAACACAAGCCGTCTTCCCACTTCCTGATGGGCCCGAGAGTAATATCGTATTGTGCAACTGACCCAGGTCTTGCTCTACGTCCTGGGGTGGGAGGGATGGTGTACCCTGAGTACTAGAAGGTTGGCTATTTGAGGGTTGACTATCGGGAACTTCGGGCAGCAAGATATCATCGAATTCGTCGATCTCCTCATAGTTGACCTCCTCTTCTGATTCATCTGTGTCAACAATCCAACTGTCATCCTCTTCATCTGAGTCGAGGCGAGATCTTTTTCTGCGCTTATCCACAGCTCGCACGACACGAACTCGCTTTGAACCGGCAATTGATGTTTTTGACTTTGCTTTGGCGTCCTTGTTTCCTGGATTAACGGTTGCCGATGGCTCCGTGTTGTTACTATTTTCTAGTTGCAATTCGAGAGCACGAAGCCAATTTCGCAGATATAACGCGCTGTTTTCGTTTCCAAGAACTTCCTTCGCGCAAGATGGACGCCATTTATCTGTCCATGGTCGACTGGAACTTGGCAAACTGTTTGGGCCGTCATTCACGAGACGCGCTATGGCAGGATGGTTGAGGGTGTGCTCTTGGGGTATATCAAGGTTCGAAGGTTCGTTTGGAGTGTTAGGAGTTTGATAAATCCAAGTATTGGTGGGTTCGTCTGCCAGGACTCCAGAACGTTTCAGGAACGCATAATCCACATTTAATTCAGGTACTATGTCTGTTGGCTTTGATGATCGTTTAAGTAAAGGTTCTTCATGTTTGGGGAATGTTGTCTGAGGTCCTTTGACATGCTGGGACTCGTTGTTTGGGTATGGTGGGTCTTGGGCAGTCGACGGCGTCTTCAGTTTTTTTGTCAGTGGCCGGTCAGGAAGACCCTTCTGCTTTGGCTTAGACGCAAAGAAAGGATGCACTGGTGCCGCTTTTGAAATGGTGCTTTTTATGGGAGAAGAAGGGATAATGATAGGTTGGTCCCAAGTGCGGCCTTCTTCTGCAACTTGAGCTTGAGGTTTCTTGGTCGGATTGGTCCCGGTACGCGTTGGAATATCTGGAATCATGTCAACATCCAAGATGGTAATAGATGGGCTGCGGGATTTCTCCTTCATCCCCGCAACCTCCTCGATCTCGACGTCCGAGTGTGATGTTAGATCGACGACGGGGGCTGGAGTTCCGATTGGCAGGGTAGGTGTTGTGTCACTGATATTATTCTGTGTGCCCTGGTTAGACTGCAGAAAAGTCGTCGAGTCGCCATCACGCGAAGGAGTTGTGGTCGATAAACCGTTCACTTCCACGACATTTTGCAGCGGTAGGTTGGAGGTAGCACTCCGAGGAGTAGTCTTGACAGTGAAAGAGTCAAGAATGGACTTCTGTTTGTAGTTTATCTGAGAGTTGCATTAGAATAGTACAAGGGTCGGCACTAGTCAGATACCTTTGATGTGGTTTGAACCTTTGACCCATTTCCTGGTCTTCGTTTATCTGTGGACATCTTGAGGTAAAATATATATGGAAGAAACAAATGCGATGTTGAAACCAGTTATTCAAGAAGGCGGGAGTGTGTATCGCATAGTGGTTAATCGAAACTCTTGCTGAGTGCTGCCAGGATACAGGGAAAGAGACGGAGTGTTCAACACGGTCATGAGAGCGCGTTGCAATTTCACCTTGGTCACGAGATCCGACGCGTCAATGATCTTATCTAATCTACCATGGCCAGATTCCAGAATCTGCGCTCCAACTTCACTCAGTTGCAGCTTCCAGCGACCTGGCTTTCACGTTTGTTTATACGCAACTATACGACTGTCCGCCCTCACCAGATTGAATACAGTGGTTGCACAAGCGATAAAATCTTCCAGATTCAGATTCGCAGCTTTGAAAATACTTCGAGCCTAGTCAACGCTTTGAGTCACTCAGCAGGGTATGTTCAATCATACGTAGGTCATCATGACAGTCTCTGATAAGTTTATTAGAGAGATATAGCCAATGTACACCGAATGCTTGCTCGCTGCCAAAGTTTTGGCAGCTCAATACCGTGGTATCTAGAAGTTCGCGATAATGATCCTTAAAACCGAATAACATCAAATTTCAAGATCTCAATGGCACTGGAATTGAAGTTCTTGACGAACCCCCTTCAGCCGTGCAGTTTTCCAGATTGGTCCACATCTCTAGGCCAGTGGTCATTAAAGGTCCTCCTCTTTCAATCCTTTCCCGATACACGACTTAGTGCGCCAGGATAGGTTTCCAGTTTCCTGCTTTGAGCCTGTGGACTAACAAGTACTTATGCGAGAAAATGGATGACAGCAGTATGACCGTTGCGATCACTCCAGATGGGTCAGCACCAGCACGCTATCCAAATCCTACCTCTAACCAGTGGCAAAGTTATGCAGATTCTATCTCTCAAGGGCCTGACGGGCGGCACTACTTCGTTGAACCCTGTTTGGAAAGAATGTCTATGACGGAACTACTCTCAAAACTTGGAGCAGGTCAGTGCAGCTCCGGGATAGCAGCCCCTTCACTGAAACCTAATGCAGACTTTTAGATAAAACCGAAGGCAACAAAGAAGTTTGTTACCTCCAGACTCAGAACGGAAATCTTTTTTCTTCCGAGTCTTTTGACACCGATAATGACGATAACAGTATATCTGAATTCAGACCGCTGCTACCAGATATTCCCAAAGAGATCCCTTGGTGTAGCCAGGCTCTAGGTCAGGTTCATTGGCAAAATCTATGTGGGGAAACACCCTGACCTTGATTTTAGGTCAACACCCAGATGCTGTCAATATTTGGATTGGGGACGAACGCAGCGTAACAAGCATTCACAGTGGTAAATCCCAGAAGCCATACCCTTGATGTTATTGGTCCAGAATTACCCCACACAGATCCATATGAAAACATTTATACGGTGCTTCGGGGGGAGAAGCATTTCCTCCTTTTACCACCTACCGACTCTTGGTGCCTGAAAGGTAGTGTGATTTCTTTTAAAATTTGACCAAATTGACTTGAATTTTAATCTTTAGAACGGCTCTATCCACATGCGACATACTCACGACCATCTCCCTCTGACAAATTTCAAATAACTCCTTCGGACGATGCAGTTCCTCAAGTCCGCTGGTCATCTATTCATAATCCAACGTCGCCGGATGCCTTTCCAGAAGAAATAGAACCGATTAGAGTAACGTTGCGTGCTGGAGAGACGCTCTACCTCCCAGTAGGATGGTGGCACCATGTTCAACAAACGGGGTTGACCATCGCGTTGAATTGGTGGTATGATGCAGAAATGAGAGGGGCATCCTGGACGCTTATCAACTTCATACGGAATTGTAGCGAAACTACCGCTGGCAACGAGGAATATTAAACTTGAATTATAAAATGTCGAAGATGATAATCGATTTATTTGGGATTCTTCCTGGATCTACCAACCTTGTATCAACCTAACCCTCCTGATCATGAGCCTCCTTCAAGTTTTTGTTGCCTTTTGGAAAGGTAATTCTAGGTGTTACATATCGACGGTCACGTCACGCACAATTTCTGCAACTTGAGCATTACTCGCGCGTCTTTTTGAACTACACTCCACACTCGCCAATCTTCAAAAACTCTTACGGTAATCATGGCCAAAGACAAGTCAGAGAAGAAGAGAAAGGAAGCACCTGCGTCGGACGTTGAAGACGTTGAGATGGGAGATGAAACTGCGCAGAAGGTGCGTCTGGTTGTTCTAATGAGAGTACTTGAAACTGAGCGGGATTTTTTGTCTATGTCCAGTCACCGAAAAAGTCGAAGAAAGAGAAGGAAGACGAAACAGTAACATCTGTTGAGGATCTTTCGCCCCTTGCGCATCCTCTGGCGCAGAAAAAGCTCGTCAAAAAATTACACAAAACCATCAAAAAAGGTCTGGTTCAGACTCAGTTTACAGCCACATATATCGACATCGCTGACATCCTTGCAGCCTCCAAGGCTCGTCAGGTCAAAAGAGGTGTCAAGGAAGTTGTTAAAGGAATCCGTAAAGGAGAGAAAGGGTACGTCTGATATAATTCAGCCAAGGTGTCACGCTGCTGATATGTTTTTAGCCTTCTGGTCCTTGCTGCCGACATCAATCCCATCGACATTATATCACATCTACCAGTGTTGAGCGAAGAAGCCCAGATACCCTATGTATTCGTCGCATCCAAGGAGGAGTTGGGTCATGCAAGCTCGACGAAGCGACCGACAAGCTGTGTGATGATATGCCCCCATCAAAAGCGAAGAACAAAAAAGAAGGAAGGCCAGGCGGAGGAGAAAGACGAAGACTACAAAGAGTTGTACGATGAGTGCTACCGGGAGGTCGAAAAGTTGGATTCAAAAGTAGTATTTTGATGGGTGTAGGATTTCTTTTTCTTAGAACGTGTAAATATTAGTTTTTTGTGCATACAGCCTATATTTTATGTCCAAGACTTGTTCAATTCCATTTGCAAGAGGAGAAATTGGCCGGCAATAGTTTCTCACGGGCTTTCCCAGGTTTTTGATTTGCTAAAATTACACGGTCGCCCCGAGGTTGACACCACTTTGCTGTTTCCACGTATACACTCCTCTCCTCCACCATGTCTGCTCCTAAATCCAAAACTACTTCCAATTCCAACGGAACCGCAAAGGGAAAAACTGCATCAACTAGCGGAACTGCGACTCCTGTTTCGACAATTGCTGACAAGGATTCAGCGGACCATCTCGTAGTATCCGCTGGGGGAAAACCGGACAAAGCCCTCTACGATAGCGAACAGGCCAGAATCAAATCGGAAATTGATGCTCTTCAAGCCAAGCTAGTGAGCGTTGTCGTTTGTGGCCATATATCATGATTTAACCTTGACTTCTCCTTAGGTTACTGTTCGTGACAAAATATCGCTCGCGACGAAATCCGGCCCTGGGAATGACCGCCGAAATATCCTTCGCGCGGAATTGGATGGTCTTCGCGATCAGCAGTCCGCCAATAAAAATTCAAGAGGGAAGTTGCTTGACCAAATCAAAGCAATTCAAGAAGGCATTCAGAAGAAGGTTGGTCTTTTTAGTTCTAGAGGTTATGTGTTGCCTAAAATAGCTCTTCAGATTAAAGATTTGCAGGCGGCAAAGTCTAAAATCCCATTTAAAAATGTTGCCGAAGTAGATGCACACATCAAGTTCGTCACAAAATCATTTTTTCAGTTAGATGTAATCTAACATTGATTAGGAACCTCGAGAAACAAGTTGAATCAGGGAATATGAAACTTGCTGAAGAAAAGCGTGCTCTCCAAGAAATTTCCACGATGAAACGACACCGCAAAAATGTCGAAGGTTTCCAAAGCGATCAAGAAAGTATCGAGGCTGACCGCGAAAAGATCGAGGCATTGCGCAAAGAATTAGACGATCCTGCATCAAAAGCGCTTTCCGACCGGTATGAAGCAATCAAGGCCGAGTTGGATGTACTCAAAAAAGAAAGCGACGAAGCGTATGCTGGTCGTTCAAAGTTATTCGAGGAACGTGATAACATCCAAAACCAGCTCAAAGCCCTTTTCAACGAAAAAAGGGAATCCCAAGCCAACTTCAGGGAGGCCAATGACAGGTACTGGGCGAAAGTTCACGAAGATCGGGCTCGCCGTGCTGAGAAAGCTCGGGCTCAGAGAGAAGCAGAAGAAGCACAGAAGAAGCGAGAGTATGCCGACCGACTTCTGGAAGAGGCTCAGGAGCCAGCCTACCAAGCTCAGATCGAGGATTGTCAAACACTCATTGATTATTTCTCTGGCAAGACGACTGTGGTTACTTACAAGTCGAATGGCAATGGCATAGCTGCAAAATCCGAGCTGAGTGGGGTGCCAAAGCTGGATATCCGTAAGGTCGAGGATGCTCCCGAAGGCCTCGTCGCAAGGAAGAAGAAGGGCGAAGAGGAAGAAACATATTTCGTTGGATCTAAAAACAAGGGAAAGAACAGCAAGTCAGCCAAGTCAGCCGCTAAATCCAACGACAACGCGTCGGAGGGAGAAAATCCTACGGCCTCGTCTACAAACCACACTCTCAATGTGCCACTTCCAACGTTGTCCGCACTTTTGTCGCTTTCTATTCCGCCCCCTGCTTCAACAGTCGATGTTACTCGAGTCATTGCAGACCTCAACACGAAGAAAGCTTGGTTCGAGGCTAACCAAGAACGTGTAACGGCTGAAAATATTGCAAAGGCTAAGGCTGCCATTCAACGCCTAGCGAAAGGGGAAACCCAGCAAGACACAACACCAACGAAAACGGATGAGGCAGTCGAACCTGCCTCAACGCCGGAGGATGGTGCAGTTTCTGTCCCTGTATCGGCTGAAGAAGTCGATGGCAAACTTGATGTTGTCGCCGAAATCGAAAGTTGAGAGGGGCAATAGTTTTCTTACGTATGTCGAGCACCACACGATCATTTTGTTTTACATATCATATCCTACACCCCCGCTTACCTTAAATCTCCAACTGTTAAATCTTTGAACGAGGAACAGGAAACAATTATTAAGTTAAATAAAGAAAGTGGATTGAACAAGTTGTTTAATTAATACCAAAACAAAATCCGCGAAGGACTCATACTCTTTACAGATATTAAGAACCTAGAGAACGAAGAAAGAAAACAGTAGGAAATGGCAAGCAATCGATACAAGAGAGTTGTCGGTACTATATATGAAACAAAATTTGGGCCAAATACAGAACCCGGAACACGAGACCAGCGAGAGAACAAGAAAAAGACAAAAAGAAAAAATGTCCAAGGGAACAAAGGGCAAGATAGATATTATAAATTGTCAGCGTTATGCAGTAGACTGCTCAGATTTTACGGGTTCCGATTCGTGGTCAGATTCACTGGCTGGAGTGACGGGGGCGTTGAGTCCGAGATCTTGCGTTGTGAAGTTCGAAACATCAAAAGCATTCCCTGAGCCGCTGAAGTCAGAAAACGACAACCCCGTCTGGTGACCAGAACCAAGGGCATCGTCTTGAGCTACTGATGCATCCATGTAGGACATTGGTCCGTAAGCATCTGCAGTGAAGGCGGATGCGTTGGAATCCAAGGAGCCTGGACCATAGGAATCATGTTGGAGGGCCGCCAACATACTTGATGTGGTCGGTGTGTGTGCCATCATGTGTTGAGGCCTACCATCCATGGGTCCGAAGTTCTCCTGTCCAGCCATTGGAGACAGAGAGAGAAATTGCTGATGCATGACCGGCTCCACCGAAGCGGCAACTGAATTCGTAGACAGAGCCACGCTTCTGAGAACATTAACCGCGATCCAGTCGCTAAAAAAAGATAGAAAGAAAAAATCAACATCTGTCATGATGAAGGCTGTTCATGTCAATAACTCACTCGAGAAAGAGTTTCAGTATTTGGAATGCACCGAATGCTGGGTCGCTACGAATCGTCTTGGACTCGAGTTAGGAAATGCGGATGAGTGAGTAGAAACATTGAAACACTCACAAGGTCTCTCATTACTTGACTTGTAACATATCCCCATCTAATGAGAACACTTCGAGAACTCATCGTCCCCCTCTCCTCCTGTCCATTATGATTTGCGTTGCGACCGCTTCCCATCAAGCGTTCGCAACACTTGTCGGCCCAACTCATCACCTCTCGCACAGGTTCGTTCGTTTTTGAAAGACTTTCCAGAAGAGCAACAAATTCGACTTCAAGAAGTTGAACGAGATCTTCGTGACGACAGTTGCAAACCAGAGCAGATTGGTTTCGGACAGATTCGAAATCAACTTTCTGCCAAGATCTGCGCATCTCGCTCAACTGCTTTTGGTTGGTTAAAACAGTGTTCAACGCCTGCGTGACTTGATAAATGTCCAAGAATCGCACTAGAATTTTTGTTATATGATGTTTAGCATATGATGACTGATCAAATGAAAAAAGGAAAAAATGGGAGAAACTCACAAACAAGATGCCCAAACCGAGCCCCGAGTTCAACCTTGGGTTCCACAAAAGTATTATAATAGCCTTCTAGGGCCAAGAGAAGGACCTTTTCCATCTTCAAAGCAATTTGGCGAAGAGCTGACAGGGAATTAGGAGGCAGTGGTGAAAGCATCTGGGATCGCAAGACTTCAAGAATTTCCTGAGACAAAAAAACGTTAACAACATGTCCGTAGCGATACATCAAAGGAAACATACATCATAGACGATCGCATCTGCTCTCGCCATGAGACCAGCGATGGCAGGGACCTGAACGATTTCGCGATGAACGCCATTCAAATTTGGCCAGAAAGTGCGCAGCTGAAGCTCAAATTGGTCGATACGGAATGTTCGTACACTTTCCAAAAGTGTATCAAGGTGATCCTGGAACCACCCCCATACTTCACGAGCAGCTATGGTGTGAGCGGATGTGGAATTTGCAACTGCATCCTCAATTGATGGGAAGTGCGGCAAATTGCGAACCGAGGTATTCTGCTGGGGTGATAGATATGCGACACCAGAATTAGGAGTGGAAGGAGAATGTGCCGAAAGTGTCAGATTTGGCTCCTGTTGAGGGTGTCGACGAATGGAAGCATGGGGAGGGAAGGTTCCAGTCGGTCTCCCCGCTGATTGAACTTGAGATAGTAGAGTAGCGGCGGTCGGAGTCTTGTCGCTCAAATCATCGTAGGAGTGATGTTTGATCTCCCCTGATAGGGTGAGAGAATTACGCTTGGACCCAGGAACGGAGTTATTCCCTTCTGAGTCTTCCTCTTCGTCCTCGTCAGAGCGATCTTCACTCCTACCAGCAGACTCGGAATGGTCGTGGCTGAGTCGAGCGGCATTAACAGAAGCCTGTGCTGCATTATTATTCGATTTGTGGATGTAATCTTGAAGCCATTCCGCCTCTGCCGAAGTAGCTGGTCTGATGCCGCAGTCTAACAAAAGATGTCAATTCAGAAGAACAAGAAAGGAAGAAAAAACAAAAACAAAAAAGGTCCAAAGCCTTTGATCTGTAAGATACTCACAATGATATTTGCTGTTTCCTCTGACGCCCAGGCGTCTGGTTTTAATAGTTGGGAAACAAAGTCGGATGGCTTTGCCCAGTGTAGCGGTATTGATATGAGGGATGCCATACTGGTCACAAACTCTGCGATAAGAAAAATAAAGACCCTGGCGTGGTACATTTCCGTCGGGGTAGGGTGCATAATTCGCGGTCAACCTGAAGAAGAATAAAAAAAGGATATTTGTCAGGAGGAATGTTCAAAAACGATCGGTCCTTGTAAACAATAAGAGACGGACCAGGCTTGCACAAAAATCTGCTTCGCCCTGTCAGAAGCACTGGTTGTGGTCGCTGCACGGACATTCGCCGCGAGTTTTTCCAAAGCATGATCCGGACTCAGAGTCATCCGACCGAAAGCTCCTGCAGTATGCATCGCCTCCTGACTAGGGGCCATCGTCGTCTGGGCTGCTCCGAACATCGTCTGATAGTCTGGCGTCGAGTTGGTGAGATACATTGAGATATCTTCAGTCTCGCTGGACGAGGAGTGGACGCTGTCGGTGTCGCGGGGGTAAGGGGAAGCCTTTGCGCGAGCCATATGGATGTGATTTGGGCGAAGGGGACCCTTGAGTGCTGGATTAGAGATGTTATGGTTCGGGGGCGGCTATGAAGGAAAGACAGATGGACTGATGCTTAAGCCCCCAGAAACAATAATGAAAACAAAAGAGAAACGACTGACTGGATCGTTGTGCATGATGCCCTGATGACCGAGATGATACGTTGCGCGGTAGATATCCTCAGCCGATGGGCCCATGTTCTGCTGGATGCGATTCATTCCGCCATGAGATGACTGGGGGCGGGAATGAGAGGAGTGGGTGGAAGAGGAAGAGACAGAATTGGATCGCGAGTGCTGTGGATGTGTAGGTAGGAAATCGAGGGGCATGTTTGAAGGCATCATCTGCAAATTCACAGCTGTCATGGAAAGGAAAGGGAACTATGGGGTAAAAAGACAGTGAGTACTCCTAGGTGGAGGTTGGAGGCGGGCCAGCCGATGGAAGAGAAATAAAAAAGAGAGAGCGTGGGTGGTTGGAAGAATTGAAAAGAGAAAGAAAGGGAAAGTCCTGATAAGAGTGCAGGAGAAAAGAGAGGGCTGCACAGAGAGAAATACGGAACGAAGATGGTGAAGGCTCCCGCCGACAAAGATAATTGAGCGGAATAGCGGTTTTGAATCAAGCAAGTTCGGAATGAAGGTTGGCAACCAGATCACCAGATACTTGCTCACGAATGTAGTCAAGACAACACCTCTTTCTCTTTAGTACTATTAAATACCATTTCCCACATTCCACAAACACAGTCAAATGATCATCATTCAATTTTATCTCCTTTCATTATTCTTCTTTCCCTCCTACAAACATATATTTACGAAATCTTTTTCGCAGTTTCCCCCGTTTATCTGCCGCAACCTCACGTCCAAGCCGTATCCACGATGAGACGGTCAGGTCCCTCATTTTGTACGGCGCATACTTGCTCTTCACGACGCCAGGTTCCCGAAGCGATTCAGGAAGGTGCTTCAGGGGAACCGGGTACACGAATTCCCCTTTGAGGTTCTCTTCCTTCTTGGGATGTAGCAGTTCAGTGGGATAGGTCATGTACTCCAGCTCGAACTGCGGTGCATGTGTTTCGTTTGCCTTCTCGAGCCTCGGGATATAGTACTAGTGAAATACAAGTTCGGTGAGAACCATGGAAAAAGTAATCGTAGCACAAACCTGTGCGTAGCCTAGGGGCGTCCAACGTTGATTCTTCCTCGATGGAGAATTCGGGTCTGAATTCCACGGCTGATTAAGATGGCACCGCCATGTATCACGATACACCTCGGTTTCACAATGAACAGTCTTATTGCCACGGTCACCTCGAGGGTGTCCGTGCTGGCGCTTCGAGGATTTGATCGGCTCGGGTGACGCTGTGAGAGACAAGTCCCCGCCCATGTCAGAGACATTATACGAGAATATTCTAAAAGCCGGGGAATATGGGTTTGGAACGACAGAGGGCGCGACATTAACAACTGCATAATCTGTCAGCTTCGGGTTCTTTGGTAATGCACCATAGTCTTCAATTAATGTTTGGAACAAGCCGCCCTGGTTGATCCGTGCGTCTTGTTTGTTGGGGAAGATTTCAAGATCTCCTGCTTCAAGGAAGAAGAACTAACCAAAAAAAAATGAGCTTCACAATTGAAGAAAAAGAAAGAAGAAAGATTTACGTGATCGACGTTCATGTGCTATCAACAAAAAGACTAGATTAGTAAACGTTTTGCGTTGTTCAAGAATCCCTATACCCCGTAGAGATGACCCAAGATAGTGTCCTGGAAGCGTAGAGCAAGCTCCACATAGCGGACATACTAGTTTGAACGACAAAGTTATGTGAGTTTCCGACACGAGTAATGGCAGATATTTGACTGACGCATTCTGGGAAATAGTTGCCTGATGAAGGCGGTACATGGCCTGCAAAAGATCCTTGATAATCTTGATCTGATCAAAACAATTGTTAAACAAACCTGAAATCCAGACCTGTCCTTTCATGTCAATCCAAGTCAAAAAAAGGGTAAGATAGAATCATACCTGCATGCCTCGTTTCCGATACATCTCCAATTGAACTTCAAGCCAATCCATCTCTAGATTCCCCGGATCAGCTGGGTCCGTGTAAGGGCAACCTGATACAACTGGAGAATAAAAATCGGTGAGTCGAAATTTGATGTGAAACGCAGATCATAGTACCAACCTTTGTTGGAGTCGTAAAAATATAACGTATTGAGGCTGATCACAGCCAATTCATCAGGGACAACTTCTACAGCATAGTATGCTCCACGCTGAAAGACCTGAAGATAAGGGAACGGAATGAAGGAGCTCCAAATCCTTGGCATCTAAAGTCAGAGTTTATGTTGGACTCTCTGGAAAACACGAAACATACGACGCAAAGTCGTTTGTAATACTGTTGGGGCCTGAACGCAACTGATGAGAAATGGTGGCACATGAGTCCAAAGAGAAGGTCCTGACCTGGTGCTAGAATATTCTGAAAAGAGGGAACATCATCATTCAGTGACCTGCAAATGAGAAGCAGAGACGTAAACACGCCGTACATGGGCTAGAGTTCACAAACATTAGCCTCAATGGATCGACGAGATAGATAATACAACACTCACGCCAAATATCATTATTTCCTATCACAGAACGGTATTTCATTTAGTCTTTCAAGCAGTTAAAACTTGCACAAAGGACGAACCTAGACTGGGTATGACAGGGATGCCCTTGTTATGAAATGCACTCCGCATTTTGTCTGCTACAGCCCGGTTAAGATCGTTGATTTCCGAAGGTGTGCGGGGGAGTTTGTGGTCATTGTCGTGTCTTGCAACCAGTATCAATGAGGGCACGAGACCAGAGCGAAGACTAAACAAACCTAGCATTATCTCCCGTCCCTTCGCCACGTTAGCCAATGATTTTCAGGAAATTATAGTTAACGCACATATGACGAAATCTATTTCATTCGCCCAATTGTCCTTCAGGAAATCCAACGTAAAATTTGTGAGTTGAAAAGGCGAATCACATTCTCTGGAACGAAATTGGTTAGTAAGACTCAAAAGAGAAGAGACGACCCGAATCTCACGAATAAGGTGTTCCGTAATATCGTGCTCCGTCCTTCTTTTTGTGTGGTTTCTTCCTATGACAGGCAGTAGATTCCGAAGTTTGTGGGGTATAATAGGGATCTGGATGCATGTCTGTAATGTGCAAAAACCGTCCATGTAGCTTCCTCGGTTCTTTTAGATCGATTAGGATATTATTGGGGGTGTAGGGTGGGTGAGACGAGCTCACTGTTGAACTCTATGTGTAGTGGTGTTTGAACTGGAAATGCGGCGACATTGTTAATCGATAAAGTCGTGATAACAGCGAGTAGCAATGATGAACAGAACATGGAGAGAGAGAGAGACAAGCGAATGACTCTGCTGGAGACTTGATTAGAAGGATGTAGATGGGGCTCGCACGTTCGTAGTGATAAAAACTGAAATAGGTTCAGTCAAGCCGTGTCGCCTAAAAGTAGCCACTTCGGGGCGTTTACCCCTTTCGGCTAATTCCGAGCACAGAGAAATTTACGCCGGAAGGCAAAAAGATACTCTAATTAAAAATAAGCAGAGGATCTTGAACGGCGAAGAACTGGAATATAGCCAGTATATATATATGTACAACATAAGTAATACAGGGCATAGTCGTAAAGCAACAAGCATGAGGGAAGTGGTATACAATGGCGGACAAAAAAAATGATCAGAAATGGAGAAGAAATAAAGATAACGGGGTGATCAAAATCAACGGAGGGTCGTGTTTACTTCAGCTTCGTTGTGATAGGACGTGTGTTGGTGCATTCGTCAGAAGGGTGATTAGAATTTGTGGGTCTATGAAGGGCGAGGAGGATGTTGACATTGTCGCCTGTGTTGAGGACGTCGTGGATGGACTGTTCGGCAAGATGACAAACCTGACGAGAATGCTGTCAAAAAAAAAAACAAAACAAAAAAAAAGTGCGATAAGATGACTGATTGCACACTCACTCTGCTATAACCACCCCTCTGCAACTGAGCGCGACTTCTGGCGATGGCGTTGTGGATGGCGTCGTAAGCGTATCTTCTCCTAAAATTTAAAGGAGCAGAGTGAGAAGGGAACGTAGTAAAACGAGGAGAAACAAAATACAAAATGCTTTCCAACTCGGCGCGGGTCCTTGGCAAAAGAAATATATCGTTTCCAACGAGGAAGCGGTCGAAGGCGCGGTAAGAGGCGCAGCCTGAAATAAGAGACTCGGCGACGGATGGCTGGTCTGTGTGCCAGTCAAAGCTGTTTTCGCTGGAAGAAGAAAGGCCACGTCAGCGTGAGGGAGGGGAGAGGGAGAAATGGAGGGACCTGAGGAGAGTATGGGCCGTGGCTTCGGGCGAGTGAGGGGCAAGGAGTTTGTCCATGGGATGTGAAGCTTGAAGGAAGGAGGATGAAAGAGTGGATTCGGCCGCAATTTATATGCGCTGTCCAAGTCGGACGGCAAACAAGCGCTGACGGAAGAGATAAGCAAAAAAGAGGATGGTGACGAGTTAATTATTTGTTTTCGTTTTCGGCCTTAAACCCAATTCCCCCGCATTTTGATGTGATCGAGTCACACTCTAACAATGCGAACGTGCGACTCGGCCCGTTCCAGTTCGCTGTCCTCGACCTCCAGCACTAGTCTACGTATTCCAGTCAGTATCTAGTTCACCTCTTGTTTATTTTCCACATGTTTATACGTATTCCAGTCAGTATCTAGCTCACCTCTTGTTTATTTTCCACATGTTTATTTATTCAAATAATATTAATCGCATCCCACTCCGTCCCGCTAATTGCCCGGTTCATCCCCGAACCTTCGTCTTGGCGAACTCAGCGCAGCAGTTCTTTCTTCGACTCTCCAGCTTCTTATCAGCATGCCTTCCTCTTTGACAGCAGATCTCTTGTACACTCCCCCGGACACGGAGTCCTCTGCGATTGCCCACTTCCTTCGTAGGGTTAACACCACTCACGCTCTCGACCTCAAGTCCTATTTTGAGCTCTACAAATGGTCCACCTCTCATCTCGATGACTTCTGGAGCATGGTGTGGGACTACACGAACATCACAGGAGAAAAGGGCTCCCATGTAGTCGATAATACTGCCCTTCCTCCTGCGAACCCCGTCTGGTATGTCCTCCGAGGAGCAAGGCTCTCATCACATACCACACTTAATTTAATCTTCCCTTGGCTCCTCCTATCTTGCCATCTCCAGGTTTGAAGATGCACTCGTCAATTGGGCCGAAAATATGCTGGTCTGTCGCTCGGACCACAAGATGGCTCTCATAGAAGCCAGTTGCGTCATTTTACCTGTCCATCCTGATCCTGATGCAGGGGAACGTTGACCCCGAACATTCGCTACAGCTGAACCTACCCCGGACTTTCCGAACCCCCGTCTGAGACGAGTCACCTATGCACAACTGTATAGCCTTGTGGCAGACCTCGTCTCTGCCCTGCTTCTGAACGGCGCTAAGCCAGGCGATAGGATCGCGTCCTACTCCTCCAATTGCATCGTCCGTATACCCCCGTGTTTCCTAAATTTATTTATAATCTTCTTCCCTCTGTTCACAGGAAAACGTCGCAGCGTGTCTAGCAACGTCTGCCATTGGCGCTATTTGGGTTA
This sequence comes from Psilocybe tampanensis, assembly GCA_019904355.1. Lineage (NCBI taxonomy): Eukaryota > Fungi > Basidiomycota > Agaricomycetes > Agaricales > Agrocybaceae > Psilocybe > Psilocybe tampanensis. The sequence continues at coordinate 35,543 of JAHXRV010003342.1, read as the reverse complement.
GCGCAGCTGCTGATTTTGGGCCAGAGGGTGTAAAAGAACGGTAAGTTCACCGATAGCACACCTATGGTTTCGATGTTTGATACAAAATCGACAGCTTTGAGCAAGTTCAACCCACATTCATATTTTCGGTCGATGCTGTTGTGTGCGTTGCTATCATGACTTCTATGTTTGCTTTCTGGAATTGTTTGGTTTGACCTATCACAGGTATAATCACAAGGTGCATCAACATCTGCCTAAACTCTCAGCTCTTCTGTCAGGCTTGGCCGATAAAATCCCTCCGCCTAAAGTTGTCATTATAAACACGTTTTCTCATGAGCACCACCTTTACGCATGGGAGAAGGAGTGGGTTAGCTGGGAAGACTTTCTGAAAGAAGGGAAACAAAGCAAGCTCGGTCGGTCAGAAGACGGGGAGATAAAGTGGAATCGCGTTCCTTTCGACTATCCTCTTTGGATTCTTTTTAGCAGTGGGACGACTGGTCGACCAAAGTGTGTGTTGTGTGTGTCCTTCACACGACTATCATTCCCTAATCGAGAATTCGTTTAGGCCCATCGTTCACCGGGCGGGTGGAATGCTTCTTCAGGCTAAGAAAGAGTTCGTGATCTGCGGCGACCTTCGTCCTGACGACGTATTCTTCTACTACACTACGACGTATGTTGTCCTCGATTCTCTCGAATATGAACTCGTGATGCTGACAGAAATCTAATCTGTCCTCAGGGGATGGATGATGTGGAATTTTCTCGTCAGCGGACTCAGTGTCGGTTGTACCCTCGTTTTGTACGACGGAAGTCCACTTCGAGATGCAAGTCTTCTATGGAAAATGGTGGACGATTTGGGCATCACTATCTTTGGCACAAGTGCGAAATATCTTGATCAACTTTCGGTAACATATCTCACTCCTTTCTCGTCGGCGTCTCCGTTTGCACTGACGGTTAAAGTCAGAAAAACTATCGACCTCGCGAAAAGCACGAGCTCAGTACCCTCCGACACATTTATTCGACTGGATCACCTTTGCCGCCGTCCTTGTTTGATTATGTATATGAACATATCCACCCAAAAATCCTCTTGGGCTCGATAACGGGTGAGGTCTCAGTCAGATCGTTCGAACGTTCGTGAATTTACAAGCGATGAGATAGGTGGGACCGATATTTGTTCTTTGTTTGCCGGAATGTGCTCTGCTCTTCCTGTGTATCGAGGAGAAATCCAATGCAGAATGCTCGGAATGGCCATAGAAAGCTTCTCACCCACGGGAACCCAGAATCTGCCGGGCGAAGCCGGTGAACTTGTTTGCCTAAAACCGTTCCCATGCATGCCACTGGGATTTTGGCCGCTTCCTGGATATGGTATTGAAACTGACGTCGAGGCTGCTCGACAACGATTTCACGAATCTTATTTCTCAGAATTTGAAGGAGTATGGTGTGAGTAAACATTGTCGTCTTTCCTTTCTATCTTGCTGAACAAAAATACGATGAAAAGACCACGGAGACCACATCATGATCACGGATTCTAGGGAAGGTAACGGTGGAGGTCTCGTAATGTTAGGGCGCTCAGACGGCGTATTGTTCGTTCTTGATTTACTTTCCACTGTTCTGTCATAGGCTGATTAATTTTCCAAGGAATCCCGGAGGGATTCGATTTGGTTCATCTGAAATCTATGAAGTTCTGGAACTATGTTTCTCGAATCCAACTGCGGAATTCACGGTGACCGACTATCTAGCTGTTGGCCAGAAGACAGAGGGAGGAGCCGATGAACGGGTCATTTTGTTCCTCAAGCTTCCGCAAGGATATGAGATGACCCCCGAACGCGAAGTGAGAATCAAGGCAGAAATTCGAGCCCGCAGAAGCCCACGGCATGTACCAACACGGGTGAGTCCAACAATAGATTTGATGATACAACGACACATAGGTTTCACCCCAGCTGACATTGTTTTCCATTGTCCGCCGTTGAAGGTAATTCAGGTGCCGGACATCCCCTATACCCTGAACGGCAAACGCGTGGAGGTTTTGGTCAAGAAGGTAAGCCAGCCTAGGTTCAACGATGGTTGATCTCCCCAGGTCTGAATCACACATTCTACAGATCATCAATGGAGCTCCATTGTCCTCCGTGAATCCGGCTACGTTGTCAAACCCCGAGTGCTTGCACTTTTATCAAGAAATTGGGGAAGTCCTGCGACAGGAAGTCTCCTGAGTCCTGACGGGCTCCATTTTACTGTTTTTTTTTGAGTCATGTACATACCAGAATTGTCGAGAACGAACAGGAAAGAACCAACATGTGGTTTTGGAGCTAAAATCTGGCCATGAATGTGATACAAATATGGCCGTCGTGAGAGTTGATGCAAAGCTATATTTGACTCTTGAGTGGCTGTGCTACCAGCCTCGAGGCAAGATAACTCCGCTGGAAAGGCCCCTTTCAGGAGTCCGTTCCGGTTTTTTCTTTTTCTCTCCAGGTTTCTCTTCGACCTCGTTGTTTGCGCGTTTTCTAGAGGTCTGGGTGTTTGGCTGGTTAGCTGTCCTGGTCTTCCTCTGCCTTTCATTCTCATCACGTCCTTTACGCTCGACCACGCCTTTTCAGCTCCGGAGTTCATGTTACCCTCGTGCCTTTAATTGCCTCCTCGTTTATCATGGCGCCTTCTGCGCACCAGGCTCCCCCTTCTCGCTCCAGTCAACCATCTAACTCTAGAGCTCGTATGACACTCTTCAGCACTATCCGTTATTCTATCTATGGTGTGTCGCATACCTCATCGTTGCTGTATATTATCAGGCTAACCTTTACTGTGTCTAGGCACCGTCATTTTCTTCACTGTAATCTGCCTTGCGATGGCGGGGCATTTTCAGTCAGTGTTGGCTGCTTCGGACCTTAGTGAGCAAATTGGTTGGCATCGATACACCATCTTCCCTCTGACTCCGATCCACTTTATCTTAGCTCGATTCGTCCCCTTTGCTCTCTTCGTCTGCTCGGCGAGCATGCTTATTTTCATCGTCCTGTAAGTGTAGCGAATTTCTCTATCCAATTTTATTCTTTATTCAAAGGTATATTATCTTACCTTTTTCCCAGTTCAACTTTCAGTTTTTTCCTTCGGGAAAGGAATCCTATTTCGACAAAAATCGAATTGGCTTGTTTGGGATTGGCTGGGATGTTTTGGCTTGGTGAGTTCTTCCGTGGTAACGCCTCAATAATCCATGTTAAATTTGATTCGTAGTTCTTGGTGTATATTTGACAACATCCGACGCGCAGTCTGCAGATGTCGAATGCTTTGCGTCGGATAATTCATCAGACGTGCTTGATGACGCGTCCGCTTCTTGTGAGCTCTTGTTTCAATTATCAATGTTTCTTGTTCTAATCCGTTGTACCTTCACCAGTCCATACTGACCAATACCAAGCAATGTACCGGGTGTTGAACGCCTTCTCATTGATGAATGCGGCATTAGGTCTGCTTCCCCCATCGCAAAATATAGAACAATTATTAATCATATTTTTAGTCTTATTTTCTCTGTTCACTCTTCTTTTCCTCGCTATCCGAAGGCACCGTAAAGGAGACGAACACATGTGGCATGGTCCTGTCACGTCTTGTGCATGGTTTAACAATTACGAAAACGCGAAACAAACACGGGGTCGGACGAGCAGTTCAAGTATCCTGCCCGTTGCATCGGCATACATGGGCGAGACGATTTACACCGAAAAACCTGAAAGGAAAGCAAGTGGAAAACGCGATCGTGAACGAGATTACACCACAACGACTTATACACGGCCATATCAACCGCGAAACCCCTACCCGACACCTCCCAAGACAAACGGACCCACCAGATATCCAACACGACAAGACTCAGGACGTGGACCACGTAATGCTGGTGCGGTGGCGAATCTGGAAAGTGGAGGCATGCTTAATCCTTACAGCAATCGAACACGCGTTCCCCCTCGGTGACATGTACTACGAAAACCACGATATATTGTAGCATTTTTTTTTTCGACGGATCTTTATGTATGACTTGGTTCTATCTCGCTGGTTCAAACACGGGACAGCGTCTTGTAAATTAGTAGGTAGTAAATAGAATTGAATTATACTGTTCAGCGCCATGATGAAGTTCGAAATATTAATCTTGGACAAGTGAAGATGAGTTCAATTCGCCAAAGGCCCAGGTCACATGACTTACTTTTACGTCATTATGCACTGCAGTTGACTTGAACCTAAACCTGGATTTCGGAAATGAACGCAAGAGGAAGCACTGCTCTTACTCACAAGTCTCCTGCATACCCATCGATATCAAAAAGATCCACATATACCATCTCTTAGCCAACTATACCAACTTCCTCTTTTCCTACTCCTCACAACCATGACCGTGCGCTTTGGGAACAACAGAGTGGGCTTTTATCGTGAGCGTTCCCTACTATTCTCCAACTTTATCAGAATCAGAGAACCTAATCAGCCTCTCTCCGCTCTCCTCTCCAGTCGTTGTCTTTCTGCTATCAGGTGCTTCGGGGGTCCAAAAAGCGACAACATTCATTTACTCATTAACTTCCAGGCGTTGTTCTTGGGCTTGCATCCAACTTTGCAAGCATTTTCCTCCCCGACATCCATCGTAGGCCTTCGATAGTGCAAAACTCGATCATAAACTGAAGCAATAATACCGTCTAGGAAATTTCACGATCTTTTCTATTGTTGTTCCGTCTCTCACGATATTCACATTTCTCCTCTCGTTCGTTCGTCTACTTTGGGTGCGGTTCGTATTCTAACCGGTAAAAACAGATTACAATGGGCTACACCACACTCCGAGGCTTTTGTCCTGTTTATATTGGGAACTCTGTGGCTAGGTACGTTTGGGGCCACTTTTAAGATGTTTTCGGGCCTCATTTGATCATCTGCGGTCAGCAATGGGCGCTTGGGCGACGTAAGTCTTTCTTCCTCCAGACTTCATAAATAATTGTATTCACTCATTTTGTTCATCAAGGGACGTCATTGGACCCTTGCAATGCGACGCCCTGTCTGGACAGAAAACACCAGCCAAAAACGGGGAAAGTAGGTGCCAAGCCAAGCCCTGGCAAGCGTCGCTCAATGTTCTTTGGCTGTAGCGAATTTCCAAACCTTTTGCTATGAGATGAAAGTTATCCAGGCATTTTCTTGGGGGCTATTTGGCATGTTTGTGATTGCGTTTGGAATCCTCCTTCAGCTGGTTACCCTTGCCCAGCAATTTGGCCGGTTCAAGATCTGGTCTGAACCCATCAGAGGTGAGGATATTCGTTTGGACAATGATCATATCATCTCACTCTTTCTTGATCTCGTTAGAGCTTCCTTGGTATGGAGAAATGCCAGGATATTATAATACCAATACCTATGGACCGAATACCATGCAGTACCCGCCACCACCCAGTGTAGGCGGTTATGGATACCCTTACCATCCTGGTGGTATGCCAATGCCTCAACCCGGCCACTCTATAATCATACAACCAGGAATGAACGGCGCCCCGCCCACGATCACCCAGGTACCTATATCAACGGTATGATCTATTGACGACACACGCTATCCGCAAAGAATTTTTTCCCCTAAGGGATCGAGGGCATGTCCTATATGAAGCGAATCGACGCTTGATGTTTTGATGAATTACTTACTTTATGCGTTTCATTTACGTTTGGGTTGATGTGCTTTGATTTTCGGGCCTCATGGGTTCAGCATGGTCATCCTCGTGCAATATAGGATTTGCATATCAACTCGCTAGATTTTGTACAACTGTATATCATTCTCCCCTACAAATACTATTCTGATCTCTGCTTATCTTACGACTTATTCCAATGGCTCTCTTCAGCAAGAATCCAATCAGATCTGCAGCGACTGGTATTTTGGTTCATTGCGACGCCCTTGATAACTAGCACTAATTACGTTGTCGTTAGCCGCAGTGGTCGTGGCTGTTGCACATTATGCAACCAAATTCCTGTCCTCCAGTCAGTACCAGCTTCATCGCTCACCCATTCAAAAGATCACAATGTTATTTATGTCGCTGCAGATGCCTTCCAGCTGACCCAGACGTCCATTGCAATCATGTCTATTTCGGCACTTTTATTCATGTTGGCCTTTTTTTATATCGGTGTGTTGTCAGTCGACTAAATCGCGAATATTTCCATAGGATTATGATGCACCACAAGATGGAAGGCAAGATAATGTCCCAGTCGCAGGAGGAGATGGCGGTGATTGCGATATTTGCGCTGTTCTGGGTCGGTAAGTCATTCCGAACTGAACCGCGATACGTTCTTGAGACAAAGCCTAACCTTCGGATTAAAATTACACGGAATAGTCTTCCTTCTGGGGTACCAGTCAATGAAGGGCAAGCAAGGTGGAGGCGATATCACCGGCAGCGCTGTTGCAGGCCTCGGATCTCCCAAGGTATCGCAGGATTCTGCGAACAGTTGGCAAGATCCCTGCTTAAAGGACGGCGTGTATTGCGTGTACGAGGAGTACACGTATTTCTGAGTCGCACAGAATCAGTCACTCTCGAGCGGTCTATCTCCCTAGAGTCCCCTTGCCGGACAATATATCGCCGTATAGTTTCTGGATGAATAATTATTTGGATTATTTTTGAGTTTCCTGAGCTAGTTGGGATAGAGCATCGGCGTGGCGGCAAGAGAGTGTTGGCGAGAAAAAAAGAAGTAAGCACACATTTTTACGATGTGCTTCCAAGACGAACGAAAGTTCTTGAGATGAACTGGCCAGGTGAAAGCATTCTTTCGCAGATTGTTATGCCTTTTCGGATCATCATGAGGGCACAAAAGAAAAAGTTGCATGACCGACATGTAGGACTAGGAAAAGGAAGGTAGCTGAGTTGGGTCTGCATTCCTTGGGTTCGGTCATTTCCGATCCGGGAATAATGTCATTAATTGACCTGGCACACAGCTCACAATCGCTTTCTTATCCGCCACCCCCTCCCTACAACCTCTCTGACTCCCTGATCATCATATTTTCATCGTGCACCTCCGCCCCAACCCATTATGATGAGTCGCAATTATATGCATCGCTCTTTCTGTGGTCCTAATGATTCCGCGTTATTATCTACGCTAATCCCAGCAGACGGCGTATCGAGACGGACGTTATGAAGATGTTGGGAACGCTTCCCATGATGCAGACCAACCCATTTGTTGACCTATATCTCTGTTCTACAGGTTGATGTCCGATTATGAGGTATCTCTCGTGAACGACAACATGCAGGAGTTCTACGTTCGTTTCTATGGCCCCGCCGAAAGTGAGCACACTTTCTGCCTACTACCGATGGATATGGACAGGTGACTCATCTTTACCCGTGCCTCTTGTCTTCACTTTGCAACAGCACCATTCGCTGGTGGCGTATGGAAGATCCATGTTGAGTTACCTGATCAGTATCCGTTCAAATCACCCAGCATTGGGTTCATGAACAAGATCTTCCATCCAAACATTGACGAACTGTATGTCCTATCTTCTTTGGTGGTGTGGCCGCTTCGCCTTACTCATCACTCGAATGATAGTAGCGGTTCTGTGTGTCTCGATGTTATCAATCAGACCTGGTCACCCATGTTTGGTATATTTCCATTTTGATCTTCTTTTTACTTTCCCTTGATGAATTGACGTTCTCTTGACAGATATGATCAACATATTCGAAGTGTTTCTCCCGCAACTCTTGCGCTATCCCAACCCGAATGACCCTCTGAACGGCGAGGCAGCAGCATTACTCATGCGACATCCGAAGGAGTACGACATCAAAGTGAAAGGTAAGCTCGTAGAGCTTGATAATGTGTTTTGGAACCTACATAATTTCTTGCAGAGTATGTTCAAAGATTCGCAACGAAAGAAGCTGCGGACGCTGCGACTGATACGAATGAAGACGAAGACAAGGATGAGGAAATGAGTGACATTGGCAGTATCAGCGATGGGGAGCAATAGAGTGTATACTTGCGGATTCCTTCTGTATCAGACGATGCTGGCATACTGCTCATCGTCATGAGCCTACAAAGCATTTTCTCTTCTTCCACTGTTAGTTGTATTACCATCACCTCACGCGCTAGGTCGCATTCGTCGTTAATTTTCTTCCGGGTCTTCAAGGTTTTCCTTCTTCATTACAAAGTTGTACAATAAATAAATGGATTATATGTAAACATGACACCAGGAGGAATGGGAAACAATATGAGCGAACGGGTCAGCCTGGTTGAACGCCGTTGACTTGCTTGTGTATTGGTTGCACAAGGTCATCAACTTTTTTCTGAACTTCGTTTGCATTCTAACAAGGAAAGGTATGTTTAGACAAATGAGAACCCAGAATCAAAAAAGGACTTGCTTTTAGTAACAATTCTATCTGGGTTTTGACACTTTCCATGGTGGATGCTTTTGTTTTGCTCTCTTTGAGAAGTTCTTCTTTTTGCTGAATAAGTTCTTTTCTCCTTCGATCAAGTCTATGTAGAACAGCGGCGTCAAATACTGAAAAAGAGTGTGATTGTCGAGATGGAGTACCGTTGGCGTTCCATTTGTTCGAAATTGAGGCGGTGAATCATAAGCTGGTGTTGATCAGCAAGTATCTCCTCAGTACGAAACTCTTCGGGTGCCAGTTGTTTGTATTCCTCCAGAGTATAAAGATCAACATCCTGGTATATTGAACTGAGGCCATAACCAAGTGCATACATTAACCTGCTGTTGAACAACAAAGTGGGAGAGGCACTAACGCAAACTGTCGACATTTCTCGATTTCGCGTTCGAGATGGCGTTTCTCGTATAATAGATTTTGGAGGTTGAGATGAGACTGGTCCATCTCTTGACGCGCCTCTGTTGTGTCATCCTTCTTGAGACGAGTCGCGGTATTGGCGGCACGGTAGAGAGACTTTAGACGCCCGATGAGGGCCATGGCGCGAATATGGATGGCAGCGGTGTCATGTTGGAGATACAGAGGGGAGGAAAGGTCACGGAGTTTGTCAAGAACGTCGTCTGGAGAAGGTGGGAGAGCGTTGTCTCCGGTGGAAAGGGCGATGTTCGGATGCATGAGATCGTAGTCGTTACCGGCAGAGAAGGAACAAGGCACTAAAGTCCTGGGAAAATGTGGGAATTGGGGTCCGGAGATGGACGGGCCGATCATGCGGTATGATAAGATTCGTGCTCATAGCTGACTACAACGTCCATAAAATAAGCTTATCCCACATCACTCATCATCATCATCTCCTCCCAGGCTCTCATCCATAAACCCGTATGTTTATCTTCTCTTCTCTTCTCTTCCCTTCTTTCTGACTTCCCTCTTCTCCCCAGAACCCTTCTTCTGCCAAATCAACCCCTGCAGCCCACAACATGGCCCGAGATCGCTCAATGTCGGGCACCATCCCCTCCATGGAGACTGCCCATGATCAGCTCAAGGATAATACTGTCATCATAGGTCAGTCATGTCGATATAGATACGCCTGACGCTCATATACCTCCAGTCTTGGGGGCTTCTGGTGATCTTGCAAAGAAAAAGGTTCGTCGCTGTCTCACAGGCCCCCTTGTACCACTATTCACCCCCCATCCAGACCTTCCCGGCTCTCTTTGCTTTGTATCGTCAAGCGTTTCTCCCCCGCGATTGTAAAATCGTCGGCTATGCTCGGACAAAAATGGACCAGGCCGATTTTGAAAAACGTGCTACCTCTTACATCAAAGGGGCTGATGAAAAGGAAACCGCAAACACCATCGAGGCTTTCAAGGAGCGTCTCACTTATGTTTCTGGAGACTACGAGGATGGAGCTGCTTTTGACGCCTTGACCAAGCATCTCGAGGAAATCGAATCAAAATACCAATCTAAGGAAGCCAATCGCATCTTTTACCTCGCTCTTCCTCCCACAGTTTTTATCCCGGTATCTAAAAACCTGAAAGAGCATTGCTACAACACGAAGGGCGGTGTCAATCGAATCATCATTGAGAAGCCGTTCGGCTCTGACCTTGACTCCGCCCGGACACTGCTCAACTCGGTTAAGCAGTACTGGACTGAGGACGAAACTTTCCGCATTGACCATTATCTTGGGAAAGAGATGGTCAAGAACTTACTCGTCCTTCGTTTCGCAAACGTTGCTCTCGGTGCTGCTTGGGATAAAAATTCCATCAGCAACGTCCAAATCACTTTCAAGGAGCCTTTTGGTACCGAAGGCCGAGGAGGCTATTTCGATGAATTCGGAATTATCCGCGATGTTTTACAGAATCGTCAGTGCAAACTTGTCCTTTCGATGCAACGATGCCTTAAATTTGTTCTTAGATTTATTGCAGGTCCTGAGCATACTTACTATGGAGCGCCCGGTTTCATTCGCTGCAGAGGACATCCGTGATGAGAAGGTTTGTCAATCTCTCTGATGTTTTGATGTGCTTCCTAAGCGGCATGACGTTAGGTGAAAGTTCTCCGCTGCATCCCTCCTATTGAACGCAGCGATACCCTCCTCGGACAATATGTCGCGGCCAACGGTAAACCAGGGTACCTCGATGACACCACAGTTCCTCCCAATTCTGTATGTCCAACTTTTGCCGCGACCACCTTGTGGATCCATAACCCAAGATGGGAAGGGGTTCCATTCATTCTGAAAGCCGGGAAAGGTTTGTTTTCAAACAAGAAAAAATGGAAATATGCTTAACTTCTGTCTAATCATAGCCCTAAACGAAAGCAAGGTCGAGGTTCGGATTCAATTCAAAGATGTTACACAGGGTATATTCAAGGACATCGCCCGCAATGAGCTCGTCATTCGCATTCAACCATCCGAAGCTGTATATCTCAAGTTGAACTCGAAGACACCAGGATTACACACCCGCGCGATTCCTACTGAGATGGATCTCACCTACAAGAGACGTTTCTTAGACCCCAAGATACCAGAAGCCTACGAGGCTCTCATCCTTGACGCTCTTCACGGAGATCATTCAAATTTTGTCCGTCATGATGAGCTCGACGTTGCTTGGAAGGTGTGTTGCAGACAACGGATCATCATGTTGGACAGTGGCCTCAATACTTGCTCTTAGATTTTTACTCCTATCCTTCACTGGATAGACGGTCAAAGCGGACGCATACCACGCCCTGTCCCCTACCCATACGGCTCGCGGGGTCCCAAGGAATTGGAATCGTTTATCGAGAAATACGGATACAGACGCAATGCGGACGCCTAGTAAGCCCTTGCGCCACTTTTACCGCGATGTTTTTCTAATAATCTGCTCTTAATAGCTTCTGGCCAGTTACCAACATGGCTGCTCTCTGATTCTAAATTTGTTTATTGTTCAACGATTAGAAAAAAATTCTCTGCTATGAATGTGACATACATAAATTGATTGAAATGAATTGAGTATATCCATGTCATGTCTTTCGAATTATGCTTTTTTATTTAACGATTACCTTTGTCTGTGCGAAGGCCGTTTCTGTTTTATACTGGAACCAAAAGGAACAGCACATTTGAGCGGTTTCAAACTTCAGGAAGATCGAGTGCAAATCCCTGATGCAGATGCACATTGACAGTCTTCTTCGCACTGACTCCTTTCTCTACTCGTCACATGTCTTTTAAAAGAGTGCAATAAGCGCCCATTTACACAGCTTTCAACCTGTATCGGATTAAAAGAGAGTTTTACAGAATATTTTACAAGGAATGAGCTTCACAGAAATGGCATTGACTTTGCGGCACATCATAATCATTATGGGGTATCACCTTCGCGGTTCCGGAACATCCAAGGAACCTCAAACTGATCACAGATACGTCTTATCGCCCTGCGTTTTTACGTCGACATCTGTACATAAGTACTACAGGAGAATTTTGATCAAGATGACCGCTCAAGGGTCGGGGGTGTGCTTCACTCACTTAATTCGATAGTGCCGCTGCTTTATGAGCAAGACCCGCAGTGTTGTCCTGAATTCAATTCCAGACCCGAGTCACTATAAAAATAGTACACACTTCGTAATATGAAGTTTAAATGACAAGTACAGAGACTAAATTGAAGGGGACAATCAAAATCTCTGTGAATGCAAATGAGTATCATCCTGGTGCATAGACACGTTCACCTCCACAAATCAATCAGAAAAAGACACGGAGACATGAGCATTGACAATTCATTACCTTTGTAGGTCTTTTGATTGGCATCGAGCAGTTTCTTCAACTTCTCTCCGACCTCTCTCACACGTTTTCTGCATTCATCCAACCCTCTCCAGTTTCCAGTTGCTGTCCAGCTCTCAGAGCATGCTCTCGAAGCAGAATCGAGGGTTTCGAGCTCAAGCTCGCCTCTCTTATGGAGAATGACAATAAGATCAACGAGGCGGACGAGTCCGGTGGACCAAGTCATCACACCGGATACGGGGTCTATGGTGGTGTCTGTCATCAGAAATGATGAGGCCAGGGATAGACATTTCCGCAGAAGCTGCTGGTTTATTGTATTGGAGTCGTCGTTGCGCGATCGCGCTAGGACATCGGTGACAAAAGCACCATAATCTGTGGGTTGTATCTGAGCAATGTTAATGGAAAGAGGAAGAAAAGAGAGAGAAAGATGAAAAGGACAGACGGGTTCGATGTCTGCTGGAAAAAGACGAGCTTCAACATCTGAGGCCATGGTGGTGGTGATACATCAAGGTGTATTCCAGGGGCATTGGTGGGGGTAAATAATTAAGTGAAAGCCTCATTAGCACAACTTCAACGCCGCCAATCCCATGCTGACCCCACGTCGGCAGTTGCCGATCCGAAGAGTGACCTGAACCTCCTCCACATTCGATCTCCCTTAGGGTCTTTCCATATGGCTTCGTTTTTAACAAATATCCTCGCCTCTCTTACCCCCCCGCCCGTCGTCACCCCAGAGGAATACGACGGCTGGCAACTTCGGTGGAAGGTCCTTGTTTTCAGACCAGCTTGTATGTTTTTCCTCGACGCGTCTGTTCTTCATTTGACTAACTCTCGGTCAATAAGTGTTGAAGACCGAAGGTGTTCTCTTGCTGGTCGTTTTGTTCTACGTATTGCTCGGATACATCGGAGCCTCTACTAACAAGAAGAAGGCAAAGAAATGGTGTGGCTTCTATTGGATTATCCTCCCGTGCTGGCGTGGTTGCTCACACATAACTATCCCTCCAGGCTCGGTGCCCACTTCCCAATCTATGAACAGCAATTTTCAAAACCAACTAAAGGTGGTCTAATCTCGGACGGCAATTCAGACTTCTTCGTCTTCTCCACCGGACGGCGCAACGTTGCTTCTCTGCACACAATTTTCACTTTGCAGCCACGTCATGATTTCTTCCAGTGGTTATTCCAGACTGGCAGGACGCTTGTGGACTTGCACTACCGTCCCGTCGATGACGTTCAACTTGATTTCAAGCTTGCCCCCAGTGCCCTCGCTGACAGTTTCGTCTGGGCTGTCGTTGCGAAAGATGAACTCCTGTCGGTGAAGAACAATCGTTGGGATCTGGTTCGTGGGTATCCTGTCGATTAATGTTTATCGTCTAATCTACCCCTGCAGACGTTCCCCAGGTCAAGCGAGAACCCTGCTCTTCCTTCCACCCTTGTGGTCATGACCGGTATGAAATATCCTTCATTTCTTCTTGCTCGTGTGATATCAAAATCTCACCGTTAACCTCCTCGCAGAATGGGCGGACGTGTCGGAGAACCTCCTCAAATCATCAAGCAGCACTAACCTGCTCGCCGCTCTGCAAGATCCCAAAATTCTGCCTTATTTCCGCTCCCTCTCCGTGAGTCAACTGAAAAAGCTCCAGCCTTCGGTCTGAGGGTGGAGGTTGGGAATTTCTGATCGAATGGTTCTCTTTTTCAGATTACTGACCAGCCACGAGAACGCCCAAACATGCCCCTTGAACCTGAAGCACGCGAAAAGCATGTCATTTTGAGTCTTTCTGTACCCCCATCGGCCCACGTCGCGGACACCATCCCTCTCGTCAATGCCGTCTTCCAACTCGTCGATTCACTGAATAAGATCAGTCTCCGCCCCGAAACAAAGACCAAGTTGAAGAAGTTCCGTGAAGACTTGGATAAGTCGATCAAAGAGGACGCTGAAAAAGAGGCCAAGGAAGAAGTAAGTTTTTATTTTTATTTTTTGACACATTCATCAACTCTATCTTTAATTAATTTAAATTAACTTTCTTTTTTTCTGGAACTTTAGGCTCAAGATGCCAAAGCAGCCGCAAAGCGAAAGGCTGAGCAAGAGCGCATTTCCAAGCTCAGTGCCGCGGACCAGAAGAAGGTCAGTCCCTTGTCCAGCCTTTCTCTATATATTGACACATCCTAAACAAAACAAAAAACGCGCTCCAGGAATTGGAAAAGGAGCGCAAACGTCTCATGCGTAAATCGCAAGGAAAAGTCGTGCGAAAATAGAGATCTATTTCTCCTATCGGCGTTTCTGGATTTCTGCCCAAGACAAAAGGCTTAGCTACCACACATTCCTTTCGTCGTTGCACATATACTTTACTAGTGAGGAGACGGACCATGGTTATCGGTAATGTATTTATTTTAAAAAGTAAGTATGGTATCGAAAAATGTTTGTAGACCTTGCTTTTTCTTGCATAAATAGCCTGGGTATTCGTTGGTTATTTTACGGGGTATGTTGTGTTGCTTGTACACCTTCTATAGATATTGACAAAAGAAGCTTTAATGGGATAAAGGACGGGCAACATCAGCTTGATTTGTTCGTCGCCATTCTGTGAGTGAGTTGATTGACAGGAGGAATCGCCTTGGGCAAGTTCTCGCTACTTGTCTCCTCCTCCTCATTAGCAGGCGACTGTAAGCCAGTTGCTGGTGGAGAGGTCGCAGCACTCGTTGCTGTCGGCGTCGGCGTCGTTGCAGCAGCAGCAGCACTCCATCTCGCACCCCAGCTGGTAAAGAACCGCAAAAGCCACACGGGCTTGATCGCAGGATGCTCCACGACACCCACATTCGCATCCGCCTCCTCCTCCGCCTCTTTCTTCTGAATCTCCTCTTCTTGGTCTCCCTCTTCCTCGTCGTTGTCGACAAGCGTCGCATGCGCGTCCATGAACATCCCCGGATGCCCATGCCCACGCCTGCCCGCCGAGAGCGCTTCAAGCCTCTTCTCCTCCTCCGCCTCGCTCTCCGTCCTGCCCAAATAATCCACCAATCGCTTCTTGCCATCAAGCGTCCACTGCAGCCTATTAAACGACCCATGTGCGCCATGCACACCCGCAGGAAGACGTCGGCCACCGTTAGTATTGAACACCTTGTCGCGGAGCGCAAACACCTTCCTTCTCGACGGGCTCGCAGTCTGCCAGAGCTCGTCGACGAGGAACTGAGCGGACTCGTATTCGAGGGTGTTGGTGGACTGGAGGATTTTGAGTGAGCGGCTGCGTTCTGTGTCGAGCGCACTGAGCACGGAGGTGGACCTTGAAATTTCGTCCAAGGCCGGGAGGTGCGTCTCGTAGTGCTCTCGCAAGGCCACGTTCGTTTTTGATAAGGATTGGGTGATGAGCTGGTTTAAAAAAAATATCTCATGAGTTGGGGCTGAGTGGTGTTATTTTGGTTCTGGCATTCTTACCTTCACAGAGGTGATGACGTTCCGCAAGTGTTCCTCTCGTCGCCACATGATGAGGATATGACCGCAGAGATCAACATCAATCTTCATCCGTTCGGCGCTCAAGACTTCCACATCTCGAAAAGATTTTAAATCATGGAAACTTCGTCGTCTACAAAAATTATAAGGACCAAGAATATCAGTATAAAAGAAAAACAGATATGATCCCCAAGTTTACAACACATACCTCCGAGGATCAAATCGAGCGCCTCCTCTCCTCCTGAACCCACTTTCCCTTTCGTACCTCCCAGCACCATCCTCCGAAAACTCTCCTCCGTCCTCATCATACCCATACCCATCGTACTCATCAAACTCACTCTCCTCCATCGGCTCCTCAAAAAGGACACCCTCTCCATCCAAGACACTCAACAGGCTATGGAACCTCGCCTTTTCCCTGCCTTTGCCTTTGGTAGACTTGGGCCCGACCCTCCTCCCCATTCGACTGACGTCACTCTGCGTCTCCTCTGCCTCGCTCTCTTTTGCCTGAGAGAGGGATAGAGAGCGGGTGTGATAAGGCGAAGTGGAAGTTGGATATCGAGGACGAGGACGACGGGGTCCACGAGCCCCCTTCTTCATGTTCGAATACATCAGATTGGAACTAGACGCGATGGACAAAACATCCTCGTCTAATTCCTCCTCGCCTTCCTCCTCCTCGTCTTCCTGCTGGAGCATTTCATCACGATCGAACTCATTGTCATCGTTCACCCGACCTTCGTCGTCCATTTCCTCGTCGCTCCTCACTGAAGCGGACAAAGGATCCGCCCAGCTCGCCACCCTAGCGCTCTGGGGCACACGCCTATCGCCCGGCGACCTATGGCGCAAAAGCCTCGTCAGCGTCTTTTCATACACCTCTGGGCTGATCCCCGTGCGTGCGAACGTGGAATTGCTGTTGTTGTTATTTAAGCCATTGGGCCCGACAGTGTTGAGGTTGATGTTAGATGTTGAGCTGAGCATGTTAAATGGGTTGGGCCTATAATCACCTAGGATGCAATCCATTAGACTGTTTATATGATATCCAGGAAGAGGATAAACATACTAAGAGGAGAAATCTGTCCGCTGCTGAGGAGATCATCATCGTCCTCCTCATCTCCACCGTCCCTAAAAATATCAAAAGACATCATGAGTACAATTCTGCAAGGTTATGGCTCAAAAAAGGCGATAAAACCACTCACACAGAGAACACCATAGGTGGCAAGGTAGGTGACTGGGGCCCCGAAACCGAAGCCGGCATCGTCGACCGACGGCTCACAGAAGGCCGGCTGCTCACGCTGCCTTGTGCGCTGCCTGTATTCTGCGTGATAATGAGTTTTGGAAGGGCTGTTGAGCCTATTCCGGCTGCGGATGCGGAAACTGAACGTTGTACTGGGTTGCGGTTCCCATCTTGGTTTTGGTTTTGGTCTTGGGGGTTGTCTTTCGACGTGGAGGAAGATGCGGATAGCGGCAGAGGAGGTGGGGTGTTGGAACCTAAATCAACACTCGATCCATGTCCTTGCCCGTGATTTTTCTTCTTTGTCAGTCTACATAAATTTGTAAAAGAAAAATCAGTAAATAAATAAAAAATTCAAAGAAACGAGATGAAGGACACCCACCCGGCCCAAGATCCAAGTTTACCCCTCACCCTCCCACCCCACATCCCACCAAACGAAGGTGTAGGGGAAGTACCGGTATGACCAACCAAAGCACCAGACGAACGCGACCCAACCGGCCGACCACTGCCAAAGACATCACTCTCCTCCTCCGTCGACCTTCCATCATACCTTCGCTCGCGTTCGCGTTCACCCGAGAGAACCGAAGCACGGTCGTTGATATCATTATCACCGTCGCTCGCAGGATGAGGTGGTCCCATCTTCGTCCTCGTCTTCATTGAGAATGGGGCGCCCAATCCCACCGCTGGTGTAGGTAATTTTTCCTTTTCCTTTTCCTTGTCCTTGTCTTTGGTGCGTCGACCCCATTTATCCCTGTCGCCCAACACGCTCAAGCTATCAGAGGGACGGTGCAGACGACGGCGATGGGGACGCTGACCCGGAACGGAGATCGACGACGAGCCGCCGAGTGCGGGAGAAGGTGCCCAACCGAGTGATGGAGGTGCAGAAATCGAGGGTGGTTGGGAAGAACTGGCATTGCATGCCTCTGCCTCTTCACGTGCGCGTAAGAGACCTGTGATGCGGCCGCTCCAGAGGGCTTCGATCGTTCCTCCGACGATGGCGTCTCTTTCTTTGTCTTTGTCCTGATGGTATCCGGAAGAAATGGATGGCCCCGCGATCGCACCACCCCCTCCTGCTGAGAGGTAATCGGCCGTGTCGCCACCACCTGTACCTTCAGGATAACGTTCTCTACTCTTTCTCGACTTCTTGTCCCGTCGCTTGACATTCCTGGTTCTTGATCCGAGAGAGGTAAATGATGACAAGTCGAGAGTAGGTACCGTCAAGTCTGCCAGTGGGCCGCCAGGACACATGTTGTTGCTTCCAAGTCCGAAACCAGAGGCGAGACTGCTCCCAAGTCCACTCAAAAGTTGACCGGGGCTCGGACCTATAGAAGTTACACCGCCGGCTGAGCCTTGGGCGCCACCCACGGAGGTGCCTTGCACTGGATCCAGATGGGCTGATCGATCTCGATCCAAAGCTGCTCCTGGACCTTCACTTCCACCGGACAGACTGAGACTAAGAGATAAAGTGTGTTTGCGAGTCTCGCGTGCGGATTCATGGCCGATGTCTACAGTACCGTCGCTGTCGACGCCAGCAGGCGAAGCGGCAGGGATGGGAGAAGGGTTCGCACCGAGTCTGTTTTTAATGACGCGTCGAACTCTGCGGTTCTCTGTTTTGAGTTTGGCGGAGTATGCGTTGGAGATGGATTCTATGAGATCGCGTGTGAGGACAGGATTGACAGGTGGTTGGGGCTGAGAGTAAGGGGCGGCGGCGGCAGCTGCTGCAGAGGCGGAAAGGATGTTGGTGGAAGGAGGAGCTGCGGGGATGATTGGGGTGCTAGTGTGTACGGCTGCATGGTAGGGGGAGGAGAAGGTACGATGGTGAGATGGAGGTTGGGGTACGACCGGGGAGGTGGATTGGATGAAAAGAGATAAGGCGTTAGAAAAGTGGTATGGATAGAGAAAGGGATCACGGGGAAGAGGCTGAGGAGAGATATTTAGGGGATAACACGTGCCAAAAATAAAAAAGCGGAGTGACGTACATAGGCCAGGTAGGCAAGCTTGTTACGGACGGAGAGGACGAGGGAGAGGATGGCAGAGACGAATAGAGGGTCTACAACGCGTTCTGTGGCCTAGAAGAGATGTGATCAGATATGAGGATGAGTGAGAGTGCAAGATTCAAAGATACCTCGAGGCCGAGACAGGGGCCTCCGATGCAGGACGTCCAAGTGCGAATACCCTGGAGAGTGTTGTCGCAGAGCAGACCGTCGAGAAGGAGGTTGGAAGGAAGACTGGTAGCGTTTGGGGTGGGGTACATGCCAAAGAGGGCAAGAGCAGCCTGGATGAGCTTGACGAGTTCGAGAACGACGGCTACAAAAGGCTTGGAGACATGGTCTGTGGGAGGATCGGGGAGACGGTAGGCGTCGAGAAAGCGGTGACGGGTAGAGTCGCTCGGATCCTCGAGGGTGAGGGCAGTGCGACGACTGGAAGCGGTGCGGAGGAGATTGATGTTGGCGTAGAGCTGGTCGCGGACATTGTGGAAGGCGCCATCTGGAATGGGGACGATGGTGTAGTCTGAACGGAAGTGGGCAAGAGAGGTGACAATGAGGGTGCCGTGTGGGGTCTGTTTCTGGCGGGCGCCGTGTGCGGTGAGGGTGGCGAGGGTGGAATGCCAGACATCGTCCGAGTTGGGGGACTGGGGAAGGAGGTGGATCGAGTGGGCGGGGTTTGCGGTGTAGACGATGAGAAAGGGGGAGATGGCGCGTGCGAGGAGCCAGTTCTCGACGGCATAGAGCTGGTAGTGGTGGAGGGAGATGGGGAGTTGCTGGGGGGTGAAATCGGGGAGTTGGAGGGGGAGGAGGAGGACGTGGTTAGAGTCCATAAGCGATCGGAGTCATGTGATGAGATCCTGTCCCGCCATCGCAAATGCTCTCAAGCTTTATATATAGCTCTGCTCGACTGAGTGGACCAACCCTCGATGCTGTCTCAAATCCAACGGCTGCTCCTCTGTCCCCTCTGCCGCCAGCCCCTCGCCAACCCGACCACGCTCCACTGCGGCCACTCCCTCTGCTCCTCCCATCTCACTGCCGCCTCCTCGTCCTGTCCCGTCCCCGCCTGCGCCGACCGTCCTCCTCCGGACAACACCCCCCGCATCCCTCCTTCCTCCCGCGTCCGCTACCACCCCGCGCCCCATCCCCAGCCCCCCCGTCCAGACGTCCCCGCCGCACGCTCAGACGTCGTCCTCAACAACATCCTCCGTCTCATAGCCCGCACAGCCCCCGCCAATCCTCGCATCCGCGACCAGCCAGACGAAGACAATGACGACGACGACCCAGACGATCAGCCTCGTCCCAGAAAACGCCATAAATATTCTCATACCGACGATCCTCAATCCCAAGACGACGACGACCAAGTTGACCTCTTGTCTCATCTCCGCGCTACGGCGGCCAGCGATCGTCTCGTTCCTCCCCATCTCCCTCTTGACTCTCGTCCAGTTCCTCGCGATCCTCTCCTCCAAGATTTCGACAAGAAGCTTCTCGATGAGCTTACATGTCACATATGCTATCTCCTCTTCTATCAGCCCGTCACCACCCCCTGTCAGCATGTCCGTTTCTGCTTTCTCCTCTCTCGCCCTTGAATCTCTCTCATCTTTTTGTTTAGACTTTCTGTGTAAAGTGTCTTCAACGCTCCCTCGATCACTCCACTACCTGTCCCATATGCAGACACGAACTTCCTTCTACCTATTTTCAGGATCAACCCCTCAATAATACCCTTCTCTCTATCAGCCAGTCTCCTTTTCTTCGTCCCCCTCCTCTTGTCTTACTCATTTCCTTTCAGTCCTCAAAGCTTATCCCCTACTCTATCAAGAACGCGGTGATGCTATCGAACAGGAAGAGCGTCATGCCCGTCTCAACACCCCCATTTTCGTCTGCACTCTTGCCTTTCCAGGCGTCCCCACCCTCATCCATTTCTTCGAGCCACGGTTTGCCCATTCCCATTCCCACTCTCTTTTTTGCTTTCTTACCCTTCCTTTCTCGACTCCAGATACCGTCTCATGCTCCGTCGTTGTCTCGAATCCCCCCATCCTCGCTTCGGTATGATCATGTCCCCAAAACCCGGCTCTCCACAAACACAGTACGGCACCATGCTCGAAATTCGCAGCGTACAAATGTTACCCGACGGCAGAAGCATGGTCGAGACCATGGGGTCTACTCGCTTCCGCATTCTCGAACGAGGTACTCTTGACGGCTACATGGTTGGTCGCGTCGAAAGGTTTGTCAGCTACCCTTTTTTTTACCTTCTCCACCTTGTCTCAATCACAGTACAGGATAGATGACTACCCCGACAACCTCCTCGAACCCCCTGTAGATCCGATCCCGGCCCCTTCTTCCTCATCAGCCGCAACTTCTTCTTCCTCCTCGAGCGCTTCAGACGATACTCCTTCTACCCCTCCTCCTCCTCCTCCTCCTCCTTTTCCACGCCAAACCCACCCTTCCAACGCTGAACTCATTGAAACCTGTAAATCATTCCTCGACCGCCTCCAACGCGGCGCCGCACCCTGGGTCGTCCAACGGCTTTCAAGTACTTACGGCGCGATGCCCTCTGATCCGGCTCTCTTCTCCTTTTGGGTCGCCCTCGTCCTCCCAATCGAAGAAGACGAAAAGTCAAAGCTGCTGCCAATACGGAGCGCGAGGATGAGATTGATGCTCGTCGTCTATTGGATCGAGCAATTGAACAATAATTGGTACGCGTGGATGTTACATTCTCTTGTGAGATGCCTCTGTGCCCTTGGGTCTTGGGCGTCTGGCGATGATGATTATTGGAATCGGGACTGGCTGGGTGTGAGAGGTCCCAGACCAAGACCGAGGGAGGGTGCAATGAGGATGGGACGGGGTATTTCTCCCAGCGTATGGGCGTTTCCCTTGTTTATGCTCCTCATCTGGTGTTGTTGGTCTGTGGTTTAATATATCACCTTTACTCACTGTATGTTTTTTTTTTCTTTCTCTCTCGTGTTCCCCTCCTATAGGTGGTTCACGAACGGATGCACCATCCTCTGACTTCCATCCTCTTTGTTTGCTCCCCATAATCTTGTTCTTGATCAAGGTTGACTGTTCTTGGTGAGTACATTTTCGACCTTGAAAACATCTCCTGATGAACAAAGTACAGGTCTTTTCTTTCACATATATTCCTCCACACCCGCGCGCCCAACTCCCCCATGGTTATTGCATCTACCCTCACATATATCTTACATCCTTGATTATTACTAGCATCAACTCCTCGCATCTTATATCCTTCTGCTTTCTTCGTTTTATTTTCATTTTTTCTTGGACTTCAAATCGGGACTTTTTCAAGAAAGAAGGAGGGAAGGTTTCTTTGTTCTCTTATTTTTATTGCCTTTTGTTTTCGTCGTTTGCGGATTGCAACTTGTTGTTTTCTTCCCTCACTTTGAACCTTCTATTCTCCCCTTTTTGTTGAAGGGATTTCTATCCCTCGTTTCTAACTCTCAGATACATGTCTGGATTACTGCTCGTTCACTCGGTGTTGACAGTTGTTTAACACTATGGGCGGCACGGTGTTTTGATCGAGAAACTAAGAACCGATCGGTCCATACACAGTTGTTCTTTTTGCATATATATCGTGCAAATATTGTAATCGTGTAAAATACTTAGCATCCGTGTGGTGATCAATCGAAGAGGTCCTACGGTGCGCTAGCTGTATCAGCCAGGATTCAAATCAAAAATCACCGAACCACTTTATTTTTAGACACATCAGCGGTCACTTTTCTTCTACTATATCGCTTTGATAGGTTCTAGATAGCTTTCTATATGGTGTAATAGCCTTTTCTTTGGACGATATTGCTCATGAATCAGGCTGAGGACCTTGTGGACGACGTTTGAGGAGTGTTAGCTGTGCTGGCTCGCTTCAAACCTTATTCTTGCAAGTGTTGTATCAGCCAGACCTCGGGGTCCTGGAACCCCTGTGACAGTAATTGTTGATGCCGAGATTCGGCAGACTGCCAAGGCTCCGGACTTAGAGGATGACACTGGTTCGCCTCAGCCACGACGCACCCCAGCATCCAGGGTGCACCTGAATGAAACACTTGAATTGAAGCTTGAACGCTTGAACGCTTAAACGCTGATCCGCTGAGTGCTTACATCAAGCCCGAAAGTCAACCTTTACATGCCTTGCTTCCGTTTCATTTTGAGTATCTTGACTTTGCATTTCTCCTATAAACGAAGAGTTCGGTAAGTTTTTCTATCTTGACGGATTTCAACGCTCAACTGCACTTCAAGTTCCTTCGTAGACGACCCATCGGTAAAGTCAGTAACTGGTGAGGGTTCATCAATCATCATCAACACCTTAGTGTCTGGGCAAGGCTCATAGAAAACCGTGAAGGGAGACCTTGGACGGATTATCAGAGTCGGAGATGATCTGCCACTTCTTCAAATCTGACTTTGGCGAATTTCATGATTGTCTCGTTGGAAATTGCTGGCGGCCAACCCAGTAACACACACTTCGGCCCACACTCTAATGGTCTGCAACATAAATGGGAGTTAAGACCTCTGGTTCTTCTCTTCCTTTTCTTCTCGAAAGGATAATATAACCAAGCCTTGAATGCTGGGGTAAATTTAAAAGGATAACCACCTCCCGTCTCCCCCTGCTCGGTACACTCGCTCAAATCTCGTTCAGATATACACCCGCAGGCCGCAGCACCATCCCGCTTGACTCTGAGTCCTTCTATATTTCATCTGAACCCAAACTCAAACCCGCACCCGCTGTAACCTGTTCACTTTCCAGGAAAATACGAAGTTCCAATGCCGATTTGAATCGCTCCTTAGACCCGCAGTTTATTACCTTCCACCACTCTGACGTCCTCTATTCGACTTCCCCCTTTGCCGCTATTCAAGACCAAATATGTTCGTTTGAAATGCCTTCAAGGATCTCTTCCACTGCTTCGGTGTGTACATTGAATTATCAGGTTAAATTTTGCGGTAGAATTCAACGTTTCAAATAAGAAACAGAGTCCTGTTCACCTTTTCGCCTTGCTCCCAACTTTCTCCGCCATTTGATTTCCGTATGGTATTGACATCGACCATAACACCTTGATGGTTTACCTGGTACCCCAGAGGGTGGATATGCCTAGATATGCCTCACTCAGCACCTCTAATGTCAATTGAATATGATTTTGGTGTTAAGTGCCAAGAATGTTGGCCAGCGACGGCTACTGGGAGTTGACTGGGAGTGCGAGCTAACATCTATATCCTAAGATGTTGCTTAAATTTGGTGAAAAATCAGTTTATAACTTGGACCGCTCGTCCCAAGCTCGACCCTGGTCCCTCTGGTCCCTCTCAAAGGCTCCTCCGAAGCATAACTCAACGATCCACCGTGATCAAGCCGAGAGGATATTTGGAAAAAGCAATGGGCTAAGTGAAGTCACACGGAACGTCACACAATCAAAGGGACCCCAAGAGCTGTACATTTACGTTTTTTGATTTGAATCCTGGCTGATACAGCTAGCGCACCGTAGGTCCTCGATCTGATGCCTATCGCCGTCACTTCCACTTCTTCCCCAAATGTTACTTCACGAGCCAGTGTTGCTCGTAGCCATGCACTACCCAAGGGTAATCATTCAACGATATCCCAGGTTGTTTAGCTTCGTCCCGTTGGTGTCGGTTACGCTGAATGCAGATAGGTAGGTATTTGCTCAGAGTGTTAAGCATCTATCTTTCTTCCTTACGCTCAAGCGTCGCGAGTCTGTCTGACACGACGGTCTGGACTGTGGATACGCGGTCGATCGGGTCCGTGCTTAGTGGGCTCAACGGTAATGGTGGGACGTCTTACTTCGAGCTCTACAGCTATGTATAGACAGCCAATACTATCACTTGGCAATAGGACCAGTGACTGCCAGTGGATGACAATGACTTGACTAAGGAATGAAGGGGACTTTCCGTCCGAGGTCAAAGAGTCACTGGCTCCTAGGTAGTAAGCGGACATTCCATTTCACATATCCGTAGAAGATTGGAACATACCCTTTTCAGGCGGGAGAAATTAAATGGCAATGATATAGACATTTACACATAAGTAGTTCTCATTGTGATCCAATTCCACCGGTTACATTTGGACTATACCCAATGTAATTGAACTTCGGTGGTGGTGGTGGTGATGACGTTGCCTAGGTCAGAAGATTGGGCGCGGTCGATGTATTATGCCGTTGACTCGAAGAAGGGTTTGGTGAAGGAGGCTAAGTGACTTTGTTTCCATTGACAGTCGGCGTCTGACTCCGCCAATAAAACCTTTTCACCGGAGGGTCGGGCACACCATCGCTCGATGAGGTGCGAGGTTGTATCGATATCGCATAGAGGTGCTCGACTGACTGACTGACTGACATCGAGAATCAGAGCTCGATTTATCCACACCTTCACCGCAGACGGTCCTTTCCCAATTGACAGTGCCCGGTGGGAAGAGGGTGACTCGGACGGAGATGAGATGTCAATGTCAAGTCGAGACGTCGCTGTACTACTCACAGCATTTGAGTGCCCAACGACTTGGGTCAAAGGATACCTGACATGCGTGCGTACAAGGCTCTAGTGGAAAGGGATCACATCATCTCCGGGGGATAACTTGAACTGGTTGGAAGGGGTGACCTGGATCACCTGATGGATAGAAGGTCATCATCATCCTCCTTGTCCGTTTTTCCGATATTGCCCAGCTACAATATATTCATTGAACCACGAAAGCGAGCTATCTCGAGATGGAATAACACTCACACCTCTGGAACAAATCTGAGGGTTATATGTAGACAGAATTCAAGACCCAAACTTGCGATTAACATCAGCGCTGCGAGATTCTGGGCGCTCGAGCGTTTGTTTCGGCGCTTAAATTCCATCACATCAAATTTTGATGTCATAGATGCCGGTGCCTTCCAAGAAAACTATGTAATAAAAAATAAACTTTCGAAAGTGAGATGAGAGGAGGAACAGTCAAGAGCATTAACTTGATTTGTGGGTGCACGCCATGTGTAAGTTGGTTTAATGTTTACATGGACGATCTGGAGTAGCTGACCAATCCTTATGAGGCAAAAGGACATCCGCATGGATCAGGTCCAACTCGAAGTATGGAAAAGGAACTGATAAGTACACCCAAAGATTAAAAGAAAAGGGATTAAGACTCGAACACCACTGGGTCGGGGCGTCAATCGGACGTGGTCAAACGAGGCAGCCGCGGAAGGGGGGATCTCGAGGACAACCCGGCATCAGAACGAAAAGGAAAATGAGATACTTTTCGATTTTGGGCGCCTCCCTGCCTTCTCTCTCGATGGAGGCCTCTTGGTCTACGGGCAAGTCTGAGGAAGAAGGAAACCATCGAAGTATGTAAAAAGCAATGAATGCTCTGACTCGGAGTGTCAATGAGGTCGGAAGATGGAGCCCGGATCGTGTTGGGCGGTGGGAACCTTCCCTACGGCTCTCTGTATACCAGGGAGAAGACGGTTAGTAAGATACGCCGGGTAGTGGGTAAAGCAGAGCATGAAAATATAATTTGTACCAATTTTTTTTGGCCCAGCTCGCCTTCGATGTCCAGACGGGGTGACATGACATATCAGCTCATTGAGGACACCTATGACATCACCAATCATCAACCCGTTCCAGTATGTTCTTCGCGACCTCGAGGTTCACGTTCATTAATCATTAATAAATCACTGACTTTGTCGATTGAGCCTTGCTGTTTGCTTTTTCTTCATGACCCCGAGGTTCGCGTTCATCAATCATTAATCATTGACACAGATGATCTTCTTGCCGTTTGGAACAA
Source organism: Psilocybe tampanensis (assembly GCA_019904355.1). Lineage (NCBI taxonomy): Eukaryota > Fungi > Basidiomycota > Agaricomycetes > Agaricales > Agrocybaceae > Psilocybe > Psilocybe tampanensis. The sequence goes on along the minus strand of JAHXRV010003342.1, from coordinate 9,090 downwards.
TAACAGTCCTCTCAACGCACCCGGACTAGCCTAATAGACATACAACAAACTTGCACATTTTACTTTAGTAATACAAAAGGATGGATAGCCCATGAATCCAAAGAAAAAAGGATAAAGGAAGACACGACACTTTGATTTTACAGATTTGAAACTCTCTTAACACGGAGTGGCATACCATCCGTTGGTTCTGAAAACACGCGGATTAGTGATCGTCGAGAGTGTAGGAGGGAGACGAAGGAGGAAAAAGTTTTTGACATACTGATGGTGATCGCAGCGGCAGGTTTGGCTACCTGTCCTGCATACGCTGGCTCAAATTCAAAATTAACGATCAACGCACTTTAAGATCGTACACGTCAATGGAAGGAAAACACAGGAATTGAACAGAAAAACGCACGCGAGGACAGCTTTCATTTCAATAATGGCCATGGTCTTTCCAATACAGGCATGAGGTCCGGATATGAAGGAGAACATTGAAAACGTTGGATGATATTCTTTTGGGAGGTTGAGCCAACGAGCTGGATTGAACCTATGAGTGTGATTAGACGTCATTCCGAAGGAAAGTTTTAGATAGTACGAACTCTTCGGCGTCTTCACCCCATATCTGTTTCCAAGTATTGATAACCCGTATCTAGACCATGTGTTAACTGTGGAAGAGAGGTACACAAGAAGCCATGGAAGCGCACAGGAATATAGAAGAGCGTTCCTTTGGGAACAAGTACTCCGTCAATGTAATCTGTCTTTGCAGCCACCCGGACGGTCATTGGTACTGGTGGCATGACGCGAAGGCTCTCCATTCTGAGTGGGGGAAGCAAAATTAATATCAAGTTCAACAACTAAGAAAGAGAAGCATTTACACGACACAGTCAAGCCACTGCAGGTCCTTTAGAGTTCGATAGTCCGGTCGAGAGTTTTCAGCGAATATAGGGGCAAGTTCTTGGCGGAGGCGGGTTTGGAAAGCGGGATTTTTGGCGAGATGCCAGAGCGTCTGGCAGAGAGTTAGCATGGGGGCAAGACTCAGTGAGCATCGAGACATACCCATGTTAGACCCGAGGCAGTAGTTTCATGACCGGCACCAAGGAACGTGAGCTAAGAAAGGTCTTTGAATGGTCGGTAGTAATACAATACACTGAATCACGAACCACTTGATCCATCATAGCTTGATCGCTCATAGAGTAATCGCCCTTCCCTCCGTCAAGTTCGGCTTTTCGAGCACGTACCAGGATGCTCATGATGTCTTTCTTTGTGTCAGAGTCGTTCAACGCCATTGCGGAATCTCTCATTTTGTCTTCCAACATGCGAGCTGAGATCTTCCTTATGCGATACATCGACTCGATCAAAGGACTTGCAGTAGCTGTGTGAAGTATTCATGAGCATTTACCGAGAAATTAATCAAGGAGCATACCTAAGAACGGGATTTTCTCCAGCCAGTGGCGATGTCGATATGCCCATTCTGATGCCAAAAAGCGAGGGCCTCCAGGGAAGGACACGAATAGGATGAGTTTGGCAAGATTATACCCTATCGCAAAATGTCATTTCAATTGACCAGGAAAACATAATTTTGGACCTACCTGACTGTAGACTGAGAAGAACTTCATATGCTTCTGCGAGTTCATTGTGTGGGTTGTGGAGTGAGTCGGCTTTGTACCCGAACGCAGTCTCGCAGATGATGTCCAGGGTGACTTTGCTCACTGAAACAATTTAATCAACTAGGTAAGATGGTATTGCACGCGAGACTCACTCCAGTCATACACGTGAATTTCTTTGCCATTCTGAGGGTGCTTTTCGCCGTCGATCTCTGCTTTTATGATGTCAACTAGGCTAAGATCAATAGGAAGAGGGTGGATATGAGAAAAATCATCTGTCAAATATATAAGAGAACGTACCCGTTGATGGGTTCGAAATACATCGAAGTTTCTGTCAATCGGCGAGATAAGCCATCGGTGAAAAATAAAACGAGCAAGCTGATAAAAACTCACGGGCCATGAGATTCGGAATGGAGAAGGCTGGATTCATGGCTTTGCGCATTTGCCTATGGTCATTCCCAGTAACTGTTAAGAGACCATAGCCAGTGACCAGTCCCAGTATATTCCTAAGATAGCTGGGCTGGACGATGGATGATGAGTGACATGGGTCAAATTAAATTCAATTATGCAGATGACGTACTCTGGGGTAATCAAGCCAATCCTTGACCATGATCTGGTGAAGTGCCTCCGGCTTCAAGAACATGACCCGCTCAATGCCCACTGGACCCACGATGCGAATGGTGGGGCCGTACTGCTTAACCCATTCACGCTGGGGGATGCCGACTTCGTTCCGAATGATATGTGGAGATTGACCCAATATGAGATTGCCCAGGGGCGGGCCTGGCATGTTCTTGAGAGGAGAAAAGACGAAAGGCCATAAGAAGAGCCTGTATATTATTAGATACACGACATAAGCTGGAGGTGGAGATGGAGATATTAGAGCGGGTGCCATAAATAAAATTGGGAGAGAAACTGACCAAGGAGTGCGTAGAGGACGTGAAGAGGCTCAATGAACCTGGAAGAGACTGGCAAAGAGGGAGACATGAGACGGGTGCAAAGAAAAGGACATGGGTTCGGGCTATATAAGGAGGAGAAGAATACAGAAGGCGTATGATTGTTGTTGGAATCAAGGAGAAAGGCGACTGGTGCACATGTGCTCAAGTGTGAGAAAATCAATGAAATCGAAATTAAACAAGGTCTATGACGCATCGGCAATCTCTGAGCTCTCTCAAATGCCATCCACCAGTCCCCAGCACGACGACGACGTCTCACCACCGTCGGATCTCACCCCTCTGCGCGCTCATTATCTCAAGAAAGCCCTTGTCCAGCTTCAGTTTGCCAGAGAGCTTGATCTGATCTCCACCGAGGGACCTCCAAATGTCTCGACACTGTCCTATCTCGGTCCTCCCTTCTCTCCACCTCCAAAGAACACTCCCCCTCTAGATCTGCCCTTTCTGCGCTATATTTTTCGTCAATTCGTTCTCACATTTCCCTTCATGGCTGCTGCTCCCAAGGATTTCTACTCCCAGAAGCTTCAGCCCTTCGCCGCAGCAATCCTTGCCCGGAACATATCTCCGACTGCCGTCCTTGATGACGGTGATTCAGAACAAGCTACTCGCAAAAAGCTTCTGGCAAAGGTCGAGCGGAACCTCTCTCTCTTCATTAATGCTGCCACAAAGCTTGTGGAAAAAGAGGAGGTCGTTCGTTTAACCCAGGTAGATCTCGATAGATTAGAAAGCCTTACCAAGAAACGCCAGAGACGTCTAGCCAAGGAAAGAGATCTATTCGAAGTCAACATAGTCAGTGTGCGCACTGTCGTCGACAAGGGGCGAATGCGAAGTCGCGCTCATGAGGTTTGTATCTCCACTACCCTGGGTACCACTTCACTCAATCGTCTCATCCCTCCGCAGGAATTCATCATCAGAACCCGACGGAGTCGATATCCAGATGTGTATGTTTCTAGACGCTATGGAGACTTTCGCACACTCGCTGCTGAAGTATTGTCTTTCCTAATTTGTTCAAGCCGTCTATTCACCCACAACTTTTTCAGCTCAGTAAACGGCATCCCCAAGAAGAGATACGGCTGCCGCCAGCAAAGGACAAAACCTATGTATCTGCTCCCCCGATGACACCTACATCTTCACAGGCTCCTATGAGCCCTATGTCACGACAATATACAAGCTCGACATCTAATGATTTCACTCCGAATAGTCCTAGTAGCCCCTATGCACCAGATAGTGGCTCTACTAATACATCGCGTCTCGCCCGAGAGAAAAATCGCCTGACTCTCCGCTCATATCTGAACTCTCTTCTGGTATCATCAACCATTGCATCGTCGCCCGTCTTGAGGTCTTTTTTGTTGTCTGGGCCAACGACAATGTCCCCAGATGAGTTGGAAGACGCAAAACGGAGAGAAGAGGCTGATAGAATCCGAGAGGAAGGAAGGAAAAAATTCGCAAAGGAGATCGCAGGCCGTGTAGATGGTCTTCGAGAAGCTGTAAAAAGTGTCAAAGGAGACATCATGGGCAAAGGTGACTATTCGAATCCCAACCATCTAAATCGCCTTCCGCGCTAATTACCTGACTTTCTCAGATGGGTTAACACAGATTTTCGGAACCATAAAAGTGACTGCTGACATCCGAGATTTACCCCCAAACTACCATGCCGTCGTCGAATGGGCAAGGATATCGTCAGTTGGATTGTTTCCTTTCGCTTGCTTCGTTTCACATTTTTTTCCAGTCTGGCATCCACCGTGTTTCAGACGTTTGTCGCGTCTGACGATGCCTCGGAAACATTCTCTGGTCTTAAACGCATACACGGATTGATGCCATACTTCATGCTCAAGACAGCCTTGAAAATCACAAATCCCGTTGGGATGATACGAAGTGCATTATTTCTCATGAATATGTCTATAAATCCACAATTCTCATCTCTAAATAGGTGTCCTTGATCTTTTCCTCGCACAACCGTTTGGTGGAAGAAGCCTGTTGCAGAGGTGAATAAAACTACACTGGCATTGCCGCGTTACGACCGCTTTTTTTGACACACTATCGCCTTAGGATGTTCACGAGCTCGTTGTCAGAGGAGGTTAAAGCGCTCGAAGAGGAGATCGAAGCTGTCAAAGAAAAAGTGGACGATCCAATTATGTGTGCGAAAATCCGCCAATTCGTCTATGCACCCAAGGAAATCCAGATGATGTTCAAAAATGATGCATGTTAGTTTTTATAACTCTGGGGAATGATTTTCGGTGGCGCTGATCCACTCAAACAGCTACAGAAAACATGCATGTGCTCACCGTTGTGCTACGATCAGCTGAAGAGCCAGTTCTATCCCGTGTACAGATGCATCGGTTGGCTCGCGCGCACAGGGCTCACACGATCTACCTGAAACATAAAGAGACTTTAGCGGATTCGGATGACGATGACGGCCCACAAGACGACGATGCATGGCTTCTTGAGGATCTCAAACTTCTTACTCAACTATATTCTAAATTGAAAGATCGCGAACAACTCATAGAATTGATATTTGAGGTACGTCACTATAATTAGCCTTTGTGGAGCCAAGAAAATTTCTTAGGATTTTTTGGTCTAGGGATTCACGTCTGAACTCTTAAAGGATATTATCACAATTTTCTATTCGCCACTAGCTCAAGTTTATAGAGCTGCTAGCATTGCAGACTCTATTGGTGATCTGCAGAACTTCGTTAATGATCTGATAAAGACAGTGGAACTGGTCGATAGTTGTATGTTTGGCTTTCTTTAAAACCTCCTGTGATTGCTAACTCTTTGAATTCTGCAGTCAGTCAAGAGGACCCTCACGCGACTGTACAGGCATTTATTAATCTGATCGAACGTCACGAGCAACCGTTCTACCAGTTTGTTCACAAAGTGCATTCCAAAGGCGAAGGACTATTCGACAGCCTCATGCGATGGATAGAACTTTTCTTGACCGTCGTCCGAGAAGGTCTTGGGGACCCTATTAGCCTCGAGTTCCTCCTTCCGCACAAAGGGCAGGAAAGAGCGGACATTTTGTTGGAAGTGGACAAGATTGCACAATATCATTACAAACTAAAGGTGCTATACGAGGACAAGCTTCGTCGCCGTTTTGGAAGGGCACAATCGAACGACGCAGATGCCCAAGATGAGGCTACACAGGCACTCGTCAACGGTGTTGTCGGGGAGATCAGCTTCGGAGATCTTGTTCAAGGTGATGCCATGGACTTGGCTGCAGAAGAGACTGATGAAAACGAAACAAGCAGCGAGGAGGATTATTCATCCAGTGAATATGAAACAGGGAGTGAGGAGGATTCAGAAGACTCCAAAGAAGGCCGTCCAGATGCTAGGTACAAACCACCCTCGTCGCCTACTCCTCTCTCGCCTTCTCTTTCTTCAAGAGCGTCGCATCCCCATGAACGCCAGCCACGCAGTTATGCGCAGCACAACCTGTCTAAGCAGAATATGCACAAACCCTCTGCATCCTCCAGTAGTGTCTCACACCCTCCGACTCCTCAGCAGACCCCTGTTCTGAAGAAGAAGCGCTCTCTGTCTCTTCACAGAGCTAAATCATTGACGTTTTCACTTGGAAAACGTAGTCAAGACGTCCCCCCGGTCCCTCCGGTCCCTCCAATGCCGCCTCTGCTGAAAGTACAGAACTCTGAGAAAGCACTTCCGCCTATTCAGACCACTCCGAGTATTTCGAACGACGCCGACGTCAGTTCACCAGGGCCACGCCCCTCAAGTTCTGTTAGCGACAGCCCACCACCTGTTCCTGCAAAGGATGATGACCAGCATTCCAGCCAAAGGCACACTGTGCCATCCTCCAGTTCCCATCGTCCCAGCGTTCCCCCAAAACCCGTGTCCGCTGTCAAAAAGAAAAAACAAACACAATCGTTGCAACCTCCAGACCTGACACATATTCCTCAATTACTTCCTGTATTTTCTGAAATGGTACGTCATCTTGATTTGTGAGGTCTCATAACAGTTTCTGATTTGTTTTGACCAGATGAAGCCTCTATTGCAATTAAGAAAACCGACGTGAAGATAATCTACTTTTTTTTTTGTTATTTTCTAGATCTGTATCCATTAACCAGGACACCTTAAGTTATATAACAACATGCTTACTATAGACCCATTGTACTTATCCTTACAGAAAGACAAACACTTCTATAATGTATTTCATAAAGTTAGATTGAACCAGTTGTGAGAGGGTATATCAGAACAGGTCAACGTTCAACAGATACTGTACATATAGCGATGGACTATAGATCTGCAAATTCTGCGTCAAATTCCTTTTGGGTTATGCCTCCCTGACGGAGGCGTTTGGCCATTTTTTCTTCGCGAGCGAGTTCAGCCCAATCATCTCCATCCTCAACATCGTCAGTGACATCTTCCCGTGATCTTTTCCCGGTGACCTTGTCCTCGGCAGCGACAGCTTGGACAGCACCTTGCGCTTTCTGCCATTTCTTCTTCTGTTTCTTCTTATCTCGTCGCTTTTCCTTTTCTTCCTGTTTATCAATCTTGGCGCTCCATGCAGAATTTTTCTTTTTCTGCTGCGTATGCTCCGAGTTCCGTTGTTCTCTTTCAGCTGCCTTCTTGGCTGTGGCCGCCTCACTTAGGGTCTCGAGACGCTTTGCTTCTTGTGCGGGGTCGGAATATGCGAACTCTTCCCACTTCAGGTAATTATATCAATGGTTTTTTTTTATATTTCAATCAAAGAACGGCAACTCACCGAGATTTCAAAATCTGTCCATGAATCTCTATTCAATGTTTTCAATTCCGGCATTTTTGGTAGTCTCATGAGACCAAAGCTCTTGGCCACACCAATCAAATCGAGATCTTTCACTCGGAAGATATAGGACGCTTCATGCTTAGAGTAAGCACGAACGAATGAGACATAGGCTTTGATAGACTGGTGAAAATTCGAATAAGATTGAGTATATTGTGTGATTCGCAGAACAGCGGGAGTGACGAACCTGATCATGGAGAGCTCTGTCCTTTGACAGCACGTTTCGGATTTTTTCAAGGTACACTTCGACATCCGTATCCTCTGGCCTGTCCTCGCCTTCTAGGGGCAACACCTCTTCATCGGATGTGAGATAGCTTCGCTGTCTCAGAGGGATTTTGCGGATGTTCAGAAAATCTACACAGAATTAGTGGGATGAAGTCGAGGAAAGTGATCCTGACTCACCAACGAAATCAGCCTCTCTCCCTGTGAGTAAGACCCATGCTCGACCAGATCTTCCTGCTCTGGCAGTTCGACCACAACGATGAGAGAAAGTCTTCGTATCAGTAGGTGGATCGAATTGGATAACAACGTCGACAGTTGGCAAATCAAGTCCTCGAGCAGCTACATCTGTGGCGAGAAGGATCGAGGGTGAATCGACGGTAGAAGGCGCAGATGCGAATGCTGATAGTGTTCTTGTCCGAGCCGAAGGAGTAAGGTTACCGTGCAATGAATGGAATGATGCCTTGAGGTTGGTTAAAGCTGGGAGTATCTATTTGAATGCAATCAGGCCAAATAAAAGAGGGGTTTGGGCAGGGACGAACTTTATAGAAGTAATCGACGCATGCACAAGTTGCGAAATAGACAATGAAGTGAGACGATTTGTGTTGAGAGACTTCGTGTGCGATTATTCGAGTAAGTTGGATCAACTTCTCAGAGGCCTGACAAGTAAGATAATAGTTTTGAAGACTAAAAGATGGCTCAGAACATTTCAGAAACAAAAAAAAAAAATGACACACTTGGCGGGCGTCCTTCTTTCTTCCACTATCTCGCCTTTTGTGCTTCCCACCCCGATTTTTGTTTTTTTAGATTGGACCTTTACAGTGATCCGGGCAGGATTTCTCAACCCCACTCGTACAAGTTCTGACAGAGCGTCTGCATCTGTCATAGTGGCGCTGAATAATCCCGTCCGACGCTGTTTTGGAAGATGAGTTATTATGCGACTGAGAGCAGCTTGGAATCCCAGATCTAAAAGTCTACATCCATTGTCAGTGTCATCTGAACCTCTGAAACGAGAGGGTAACGTCTTACCTGTCTGCTTCATCCAAGACGAGAACCTCCAGCCCTTTGACATTCACGGTGCCTCGGCCTTGTCCAAGAAGAAATTCCTCTATCCGACCCGGGGTGCCAATGACAATGTCAGCACCAGTTGAAACGAATCGTTGGATATCTTGGGCGGGAGAAGACTGTTCTGAAGAAACAAGCAACAGTGGAGGGGGTAGGATAGTTTCATCTTCTGGTTGCGATGATAGGAACAATGAAAAAATAGAATGAATCTGAGTAGCAAGTTCTCTTAATGTTGATTTTAGAACGTCGAGATGTATGTTATAGATTAAACCTTCGAACCTCGTTGGGCTTATAATCAATGCGCCGATTTCATTCTGCCTAAGCTTCGACTCGCGGCGTATAAGACGTTCAAGAATGGGTATCACGAATGCTAATGTCTTTCCGGAACCGGTCACGGCTTCGACGACTACATCCTTATGTTTCATGAAAAGTGGGATAGTGGAAGCTTGGACTGGCGTCATCTGAGTGTGTCCCATGGATTGTATTACATCTAGACTGT
>JAHXRV010003332.1:0-67688 GCA_019904355.1 Psilocybe tampanensis | reverse complement strand
CTCTTCCCCCCCGTTCCTGTTTTTTGATTTATTTTATATTAAAAAAAAAAAAAAAAGGGGGTGACGGGGAGGGGGGGGGGGGGGGGGGGGGGGGAGGAGAAGAAGAACCGTCCAGGGATCGCGTCCGTTACAGTGTTCAATGTTCAATTGTTCAATGTTCGAGGTTCAGGAAAAGGAAAAGAGAACGGGGTAGGGAACGAGTCTGTCCGTGGTCCTGTGTCCATTGTCTGTACTACAGTAAAGAATTCGAGGAGCGATATACATATATATGCGATGGATTTTTTTTTGATAATGGGGAAGATAAGACGAAGATGAAATGAAAATGAAATGAAAGAATAATAATCTCTAGGTATGATAGGATAGGATAGGATAGGATAGGATATAAATACTACAGTACGTGTGTGTATGATAGTGATATGGGTTCTATGGAATACTTACGGTATACCGAAGATCTAATCGTCTAGTAAGTCTGTCCTTGGTTCGTTGAGTGGGCGTAGTGTCGTGTCGTCACTGTCGTGAATATGAATCGTGATGTCATAGATCGAGATTCTTGGGGGGGGAGAAAGACGGTAAAGAGAGAACTTGAAGAGAGAGAAGGAGGGGGGGGTAAAGGAAGGAAGATCGAAGGGAAACAACAAAACCAGAAATCGTGATGGAAAGAAAAAAGAAAGGAGAGAGAGACAGAAAAAGGAAATTCAATCCAAAAAAAGAAAAACACATCAATTCATCACCGACTTCAACCCTTTTTCTGCCCTCCCCCACCACCACCACCGCCACCACCACCACCACCATTTTGAAGACTAGCTCGACTCCCACCGAACCCCAGGCCCAAACCCAACTTGCGCATCACCGACTTGAACCCTCCTCCTCCTGCTGCTGCTGCTGCTGCTGGTATGACTCGCTGAGCCACCTGCTCTGAATCAGGCTCCTTCAGCTGCACGGGCACCTGCTCCCGTTTGGCGTTTGCGCGTCGTGGATTCAGATCATGATCATGATTATCAGCACCCTCACCAGAACCCTCACCAGCATCCGTAGCCACGGGCACCAACACCGGCACAGGCATCGGTACAGGTATGGGCAAGGGAACAGGCATATCCACCTTCCTCCTCGCACCGTGAGCCGCACCCGCGCCTATCGATCCAGAAATCGAACGTGAAGAAAGCGAGCTCCCAACACCACCATCGAATTCAAGTTCGTCAAGTTCGAGCGGGGGGATGTGCATCGGCATCCCATAAGCTGAGTAGGGGTGGTGCTGATTTCCATCCAAGACGAGGCTGAGAGGACGCTGGCGCTGGCGTTGGCGCGGACGTACGTGCGTGTGCGGATGTGGGTGAGGATGTGGGTACAAATGCTTTTGGGATTGAGCTTGAGCATGAGAAGGCGACGTCTGAGGTCGAGGTCGAGGTCGAGCTTGGACTTGGATGAGCGTTCGTTTTTGTTGTTGGTTTTGGTTTGGATTTTGAAGGGGTTCATTCTTCTCGCCATTTCCCTCCACCTCCTCTTCTTCTTCATCCTCATCCTCAGCTTCACCATCATCCCCATCCTCATCTCCATCGAAAAGCAAGACGACATCCCCCTCCCCAATCCACACCCTCCTCTTCCCACCACCACCACCACCAGGACCACCAGGACGAGCAGGACCGTGACCAGAAGAAGACGAAGAAGACAACACACGACTCAGATTCAGACTCTGCCGACTCTGATGTAAATGCCCCACAGGCCCTCCTCCTCCCCCTCCTCCTTCAGCAGGACGCCCGGATGCGTCACCAGACGCAGAACCAGAATGATGATGGGCGTCGGAATCATCAAGCAAGCCAGAGAGGACATACTCGCCCACCGTCCTCCCCACCCACTCTCCGTCCTCACTTTCATCCTTCTCCTTTCCTTTGCCCTTTCCCTTTCCCTTGCTCTGGCCCTTCCGCCTCCGACCAACCCTCCTCCCAAACGACCCGGGCGCGATCAGATAATAATACACCCCATCTCCTTGTCCTCGTCGTCCCGCCTGAGCGTGCCCGTGAACCTCAACCGAAGTGCGAGGCTGCTGCTGCTGCTGCTGCTGCTGGTGGGACAACGACCCTGAAGACACCCTCCTCCCCATCGACATCGACATCGACATCTCCTTCAACTTGCTCATCTCCGTCGACATGGATATCGTTATCGACGGAACGCGTTGGGGACTCGGCTGAAGCGGACTCCGCGACGACGACGTCGTCGACATCCCTCCACCTCCTCCTTTACTCCTATGAGAATACGGATCTGCGAATCCAAACCCAAATCTTTCGTGCTCCTCGTCCTCCTCCTCCTGTGACGAGGTCTTCGGACACCCAGACGACCCAGAAGACGACGAAAAAGTGATCAAGAACCCCTCGATGCTTTGTACGAGTTTCGGTTTTGGCTTTGCCGAGTCAGCATTGGATTTTCCTGTTGGTCCTTGTCCCTGCCCTTGTGCGTAGGGGTTCGGCGGAGGAGGAGAAGGATGATGGAGGTATTGATGCAATTGCGAACTCAAACTCGACCCCTCCCCACCAGCACCACCACCACCCTCGAAAAACGCAGTCCAACTCGCCGATGCCGAGTCGGAAGGGATCCACGTCGCTGGCAAGACGTGTACCAGCCTCGCGTTTCCATGTGTATGCGTATGCGTGTGCGTGTGTGGGTTCATGTTCAAGAGGTGCGGTGTCGATGATGATGAGGAACTGTAACCACAGGACGAGGACGGCCTCCTCTTCGATGCCGGCCTCGCGCTGAAAGAAGAAGAAGAAGGGGTGTTGGAAGAGGTGGAGAATGAAAATAACCCAGAGAGCCTGTTTTTCACGCTAGTGGTCGTGCTCGTACTCGCCCTCCTGCTTACACCACCTCCCGCTCCCACACCCACACCCACACCACTTTCGCTCTGCCTCTTCTCGCTCTGGCACTGACTCTGCACGTTAGCGATATTGGGATTCACGACAAGCGAGGTAGACGTCGACATCGCCGTGGACGGGGGCGTCGTTCTTGGCGTCGTCGAAGTCGAGGTCGAAGTCGAAGTTGGGGTATTAGAGGCAGAGGCGGAGGCGGAGGCGGAGGCGACCACGCACCCCGTCGACGAATTTGACGAAGACGACAACGACAACGGAGACGAAGAATACGAAGACTCCGAAGAAGACTCTGAAGAAGACGAGGACGAGGACGGGCCAGAAGAACACCCATTCACCCCATTCACCCCATTCCCATTCCCGCTCCCACTTTTGTCATCGCGATCGTGACCATCCCCGCTCTCACTGAACCACTGTTCGGGTTTGGATCTAGCTTTGGGTGGTGTCGAGATGGATATGGATATCGTTGGCGCAGGCGCGGCGGTCGTTCCTGCTCCCTCCTCTTTCACCAACACTCCCGTCTCGGTCTCCTTCTCCTTCTCCTTTACCCCCTTCCCATCCACCGCCCCTGGACCCTCCTCCTTCGTCGTCGTCGTCCTCGAGGACTCCGACCGCCCCGATGCAAACGCGATATCAGCCAAGAAACTTAACAACGACGCGTCCGATGTTGTCTGTTGCTGTTGCTGCTGAGCCGAACCATGAGTTGTCGTCGACTCTCCGTTCAGGTTCAGAGAGGACCGGCGTTGGTAGTGATACCTGTGCGGTGGTGCTCCTGATGCCGCTGATGTTACTGCGAGTGCTTCCTGTGGCCGTGTGATGGTAATGGTGGGCGAGGTGGTTTTTGATCGGTGGAGACTGAGTGTGTGTTGTTTTTCTGTGTTGGTGTTTCTCTCCGTTTGCGCATTGGGATTGGTGCTAGAACTGGCCCCTGTCGATGTCAATGTTGATGTTGATGTCATGCCCAATGACTGATGCCGAGAGGAACCATCGCAAGACGCGCCAGTGGCGGAATAACGATGACGAGCAGCACTACTACTACCGCCGATGACGTCGTCGTTTTTTGTCAAATGATAATTCGAATTCATATTATCGACAGGAGGAGGTCCGATATAATATTTGCTTTTTGATTTTGTCGAGCTGGTGGATGGATAGGAGGGAGGGGGTGGTGCGATGGTGATGTTGTTGCTGTTGTTGTTGTTATTATGACTCGACGGGAAGGGGTTGGCGTTGGAGAGACGCATGATATCCAGGGAGGCGTTTCTCCTCGTCGCCGTCGGTGTTGGCTCAACCTCTGCCTGTGGCTCTGGTAAAGGGAGGTTGAGATAGGGTGCGGTGAGGGTGGTGACCAGTATCGCGTTTTTGAGCAAGTCCTTGTCCGGTACGCGCTGTGGGGTGGTGGGAGTACTGGTGCAGGAAGTTGCAGGGAGGAAGTTGATGATCGCGTCGAAGATCCTGTAGGACGGCCCATTGGTCTTCCCTGTTCCAGCCCCCGTCCCAGTGCCAGTGCCAATCCCAGTCGCGCCGCCGCTGCCGCCGCCGCTGTGTGCCTGTCCGAAGAAGTTGTTTGAAATTGAATTCGCAAAATACCCTGATCCTGAACTCTTGGGTCTCTGCTGCGAGTACGAATACGAGTGCGAGTGTGAGCGAGATGAAATAGACTGGAGGGAAGACGACAATGGGGAATTAGGGTTGTGGGAGGGTGGTTTGGATAGTTTATTCCTTTTTTTGGTCGTGCTGCTGGAATTCGACGGGGATTTTCGTAACGAGGAGGACGAAGAGGAGGTGCGTTCGATGACGACAAACTCGCCTGACCACATTTGGTCTGGACGTTGGGCGAGTTGTAGGAAACGCTCTGGCGGTGCGGGCAGCATGGCGTTTGCGTTTGTGTTCGAGGAGAGGGCGCCTATGGAGAGTCTGTTTCTCGATTTATTATTATTGCTGATCCGAGATGCATGGGCGTGGCTCTGGACATCCGCACGCCAGAGAGCGGCGACGGACTGGGCGCGCTCGAGGAGGTTGACGAGGCGGAGGGCACCGGCGTGGTGCACGTCGAGCGGGGTGGCGAGGTGCAGGACGCGGATGTAGGGTCCCTTGCCATTGTTATTGCCATTGCCATCGTGAACGTCAATGTGATATCGGAGAGCGTTGGGCGTGTGGGTGGCGTGTATGAGGAGTGCAGGAGATTGGTGGGGCGAGCGGAGGAGCGCGTCTAGTTCTTCCTGGGTTGGTTCTTATTTTCATGGATCATGGATGAGAATACAGTTAAGAGGAGGAGGAGAGGGGGGAGAGTACTTACGACCGAGAAGGAGGATGAGCTGATGGGATTCTGGGAGAGTCGGGGGCACGGGCCATGGGGTCTGCTGTGGGTTAAGGATGTGCTGGCGGTGGGCCATGGGACGGACAGAGGAGAATGAGAATGAGAAGGTAAGGGAGAATCGAGAACAGAATCTTGGGTACTTAAATAAGTGTCGTCATAACCTCATCAGTTTATCCACGGTCTTTTCCGGTCCGCCAACCCTCTTGTTTTAATTAACCTCGTATTTCACTTCACTTCCCCCCGCTCACTCGCTTGACATATCTTGAAATAAAATGAAAAATCTCACCCACGGTCCGTCTTGTCTCAAGAAAAGAAGAAAAGAGAAAAAAAACAGAACAGAAGTTAGAACAGGAGGGAACAGGCCGTCACCGGGCCCGGACCTCCAAGGCATCCTTCCCCCCCGTCCGAGTCCACCTGCACTTGACCTGCACACCCTGCCATGACAGCGCCAAGTATATCCCATTCTCGTCACATAGTCTTCTATTTCCACTCGACCTCGTCAAAGTGCCTCGCTGGCCAAACCGAATCCTCGCCTGTCTTTTGTTTTTTTCTTCAACCACTCAGTACTCTCTTCTCCTCAAGGCCTCATGTCGAACTTAACCTTTCTTGTCATTGTCATTGCAACGATTCATTTAACTCCGGTCCTCGTGCATTACCATCAGGACCTCTAGGCTCTACTTTGGCTCTACTTAAGCTCTAGCGCGCGGAGGTTAACAAAGAAGAAAAACAAAAAAAATCGATGCTTTCATCCTCTATTTCCACGTAGACCAATCATATCACCAATTCCGCTTTTTTTCGAAGCATAGGACGATACGTCACGCGTCTCCGTCAGCCCCCTCCACTCATCTGCATCAGCCATGATGCGTGCCCCGCTCTTCCTGGATCTGTAAAAAAACAACGTGAGTAATCAATTAATCACCTCCGAATCCACTTGGGAGTTGGTGTTCTCCTCCGCAGCACCTTAGAACCTCGTTCTGGTCTTCCAATATGTCTTACATACGTACATTATACTACTTACTGTCGCCACAGAACTTCCTGGAATCCTTCAGGACTTTGACAGTGATCTTCGACTCGGAACCCGACCTTCCAATGCATCTCATAAGTAAACCAAGGTCCATGATTTGCCCATGATGCATGAAACTCGAAAGAAACGAGTG
Organism: Psilocybe tampanensis; assembly: GCA_019904355.1. Lineage (NCBI taxonomy): Eukaryota > Fungi > Basidiomycota > Agaricomycetes > Agaricales > Agrocybaceae > Psilocybe > Psilocybe tampanensis. Next base: position 61,359 of record JAHXRV010003332.1, on the reverse strand, counting down.
GGAATTCGATTCGATTCATATCCTTATCACCGCTCGCCTACACCTGCGTCTAGACTCTGGATCACCATAGCTTGAAAAACGGAGCTACCACCATTTTCACTCCTCCAAGTCCAAGTACTGGCAAGGCACGGTCAATAAAGCACCCTCTCTTCCACGAATACATAGTCCCCACAAGTTGTATTTATAATAAAACCTGACGCCTTAAAAATAAAAATTGAATCTTCCACAGAAAAATAGATTCGCATTCGCATTCGTATTCATAGTTCTCGATTTTCCACCGACACCGCAACGCACATGGGGCATAGACCACATATAGTGAGTGGGGCATAATAGAAGTTCAACTGACTGCGCACCCCAACGCCGAAGTCTATGGCCCAAAGCCTAAGGCCTAAGGATCAAGATGCCCATGTTCGACTGAACGCAAAAAAAGCGAGTCCTTCCATAACGAAAAACACGATGTCTATCACCATCGTCGAACGTTGAGCACCAACCACCGAGCGCTGAGCGCTGAGCACTAGTCTTTTTGAAGGGATGCCAGATGGTCTGCATAGCTTCAAACACCAAAGGAACAAAAATAGCGATAACAACATAAGTAAACTGCACAAAAAAAAAAAACACGAGAATCCAGTCCAGTCAGTCAGCATCACCCATCCAAAAACAAAGAAAAAAAATCAAACACACCTCCATCCTTCAAAAATTAAAAAATGCAGTACGCGCCAATCCCGTATGCACGTCCACGTCAGCGCCAATCAATCCCCACCCAAACCACCTCCCAAAACAACACCCCCACCCCCACCCTTCTCCTTAACGACCCTCAAACCCGTCCACCACTCCCCCGCCTTCCTCACACCCTTCCCCTCCGGCTTGACCTTGCCGACACTCAACACCGTCCCTCCCGCACAGCGCACGAGGAGCGTGTCGGATTTTTTGTCGAGGAGGGTGGATCCTGGGGTAGGTGGGAGGGTGGTGAGGGTATTGGGTGATGGGGGGATTGGGGATGGGGATGGGGAAGAGGGGGAGGAAGAGGCAGGGGGTAAGGGAGAGAGCTCGATGAGTTGTAATGTCTTCCCATCCGGTGCGTGTGTATATAGTGGTTTCTATACATTCAACAGGGAAAAAAAAGCAGTTAGAAAAAGAAAAAAGGCAAACAAAAAACAAAACAAAAAAGGGCCAACACACACCTGATGTCCGATCCCCCTAAACCTCCTCCACACATCCTCAGCACTCATCATGTTAAAATCCACGAGCGCATCCTGTGCGCTAATCATAGGCGCTCTCGGCGCTTCTCCCCCTACCACAGACGCTTGGGCTTGAGGTCGACACACCGCCTGTATGATATGAATAAGATGAAAGTGGAATAAGATAAAATGAGATGAAACGAAAACGAAAAAAAAGGCAGGCAAAGAAAGAAAAAGAAAAAGACGATGCGATGCGACGCAACGCAAAAAAAAAAAAAAAGGAAAAGAAACCAAAAACGAACCTTGTTATTCATAAAATCCCGGAGGACGTTCACGAGCAGCTTTCCTCCCAAGACCGCCAATTCATCGCGTAGGCTCTCAAACGTCGCGTCCGTCGGTACACTCTAAAAAAACCCATAATTACCAAACAAAACAAAAAAATCAGTCCCTCTCTCTCTCCATCCATCCAAAAAAAAAACAAAAAACTCAAAAGAACACGCACCACCTTCTCACACCCCCACACACCCCCCGCATCCACACCTTCCCTAAACTTTAACATCTCCAACACACACACACCACTCTCCCTGTCCCCATTGACCACCGTCCACTGGATCGGCGCCGGCCCGCGATAGAGCGGGAGCAAGGACGGGTGGACGTTGAGCCGGTGTGTGGGCGGGAAGGAGGAGAGCATGCGCGTGGGGAGGATGCGTCCGAAGGAGGCTGTTAGTAGGAGGTGGGTTGGTGGTGGTGTTGGTGGTGGTGGTGGTGGTGGTGGTGGTGGTGGTGTGGGTGTTGGTGGGGTTGCTGGTGTTGGTGAGGTTGCTGGTGATACCAAAGAGAAAGGTGGCGGGAGCTACTTTGAGTGAGAAGATGTAAGTTATTAGGAGTAAGAGAAAAGAAAAAAGGCGAATAACGAAACGAAACGAAACGAAACGAAACGAACCTCCCACATCTTGAAGTCTTTCCTCGCTTTTGGAATCGTAAACACAGGTAGGTCAAGTTTCTCGCCGAGGGTCTTTAGCGGAGCTATATTTTCATTCATTCATTCATTCATGAGATGGAGGACAAAAGGACAAAAGGAAAAACGCAAGACTTACAAATCGACAATACAGATCCCCGTCGTCCAACATGGACATCAGGCTGCGTAGCAATGACGATCTCTTTCCAAACATCTAATAGAATAAATGAATAAAGACGTCCAATTATTTCTTTGTTTTATGCTACTGCCAAAAAAAAAAAAAAAAAACGGACGAACCCTTAGCTTCATACAGCTGCTGCAACACCAAACACGAAAACTCATCCCGGCCCATGAAGAGGACTTTGAACCTCATATCCTCTTCTTCCCCTTCCCCTTCCCCTCCTTCTAAAGACCTAACATCCGAATCCGAAGCAGTCCTATAACTTCTCCTACAATCACACACGCCCTTTAATGACCATAGTTCACTCTCGCTGGTCCTGGTCCGTCGTAGATGATAGTGACAAGAAAGCCTAGGATCCGGAGCCGAAGATAAAGACAAAAGCCGTCGTGTCGACGCTGACCCGATTCCAATTACACGACCACGACCATGCTTTTGGGACTGAAGCAGAGCTGAAAAGAACATATTGCGTATGTAGTTGCCAGTGCCAGTGCCAGTGCCAGTGAGGTTTGGAGCTTGATGGTTTTTATATGAATGACAATCAAGGAGATGAACAGGTTAGGTTGAGGAGAGTCTCATGGAGCTGAAGGACGTAGGAGAGTGGGTCTGAACGGAATACTGATGACGCCGTGACGGTCGGGACGCGTTGGAGGAATCTGATCACGTGGCTCGTATTCCAGGACGCGTCGATCTATTTTTAGGTCGACCCATCTCTCCCATCCACCCTATGACAAGTCCAAATTTCAAAGCCGATTTCCATGCTTGACCTTGTAATAATTCTTCAAGTGTTTTTTTTTATCCTTCCGAGATATGATAAATACATACATCGTGTCAATAAAGTAGTACAATACATACAGTATGCGTTTTAAACCTTTAACGATGATACAAACTTTTGGAAATTTCGTGAGCCTGAGATTCCGATTTCCAGTGTTATCCGGTACTTAAAATGAAGATGAAGATGAAGCAGAGTAAAAATGGGATATTAGTTAAATGACATATGCAACTGTCCATAAACCGCTGACGTCGAGAACTGGAGTCGGTAGGTTTAGTGGTGTTTTGGTATCTTGGATCCGTAGAGGGTAACCGAAGGGTAATGGGTCGACGGTTTTTAAAAGTTCTACGACATCGCCAATTGTAGCCGGCCATGAAGGTCTCTTGTCAGAAGAGGGAATCTGGTGCCTTTTCTCGAAGCCAACGCTGACGACAGATAGGGCTAGGGCGGGATGACAAACGAATCATCGTACGCAGGCGGCGGGACGTTCTCCTCCCTACTCGCCTGTCGTCGTCGATTCGATGCCTGGCTCACATCAATCTTGAGCCGATTGTTCTCGTGCGTGAGACTGTCGATTTGTTGCTGCATCTCGACGAGCTTGGCCTCGTTCGCCGCGCGCAGTTCACCTAACGTCCGTTGTCCATCGCGTAATTGCACTTTGAGCTGGTCGTTTTCTCTTGTCAGGCTTTCTAGGCCTCTTCCACCGGACGAGGACCCGCCGCTGCCGCTGTTACCGGCACCCCGGGAGGACGTCCCAGAGGAGGAGGAGGAGGACTGCATCTGCGCGGCTATGAGTTCAAGCTCCTGCACGGTCTGCTTCAGCCTCTTGTTCTCCCTCTCCACCTCATCATACTTCGCATGAAACTTGGTCGACAAAAGCAGCTGCTCCATCGACTTTTGCATATCCCTAACCTGGCTCTTCAAACTATCGTTCTCCTTCGTCACATCGCGGATGAGCACCCTCAGCTCCCGATTGTTCGTCGTCGACGCCGGCTCCGACATCGCGTTGCCCATATCCGTCAACCTCGACTTGAGCTCCGCGATCTCCTCGTTCTGCGCCGTCACCGTCCTCTTGAGCTCCTCGACCTCCGCTTTCGCTTTCGTCGTCGCCTGCTGAGACTCTCTCAGCGTCTTACGGATCTCCTCCTCGTTCTGCGTCACCACAGCCAACATCCTCTCCACGTTCTCATACTGCACTTCCTTGTTCGCCAGCTCGGCAGTAAGCCTGTCCACCGCTTGCTGATCATGCGGTCCGTTCATCTCGCTCGCCGAAAGCACCTCGTTCACCGTCCGTTCCATATCCTGCAGCTCCGCCTGCATCCGATCGTTCTCGTTGCGAAGTGCCTCATTAGCATCCCGGAGTTTGTTCTGCGCCGTTAACTGGCTTAGCAGGCCTTCCACCTGGAGTGTAAGCCTCGCCGTCTCCTTTTTGAATCCTTCCAGCACCTCGACGCTCACAGTGTCGGGCGGTCTGGGCGACGGTGATAAGACAGGGGTATGTTGTCCTGAGGATGTCTCCTGGTTGAACGAAAATGATGTATGTGAGTCCTCGAACGGCGATGTTATCGGCTCAGAAAGTGTCGGTGTATGTCTGGCTGTGGAAGCATCTGGACTTGACATAGACGAAGACGATCTTGATCTCAAATGATTTTTGGAGGGCATGGGCGAGAGCATAGGCGTATAATGGTGACGTGGTTTTTCTGGTGGAGAGGGTGGTATTGGTGAAGTGACGATCCCATTCAAGCCTCTCGCTGGCATCGAACGATCACGTTTCGGTGGTGGTGGTGGTGGGGGCTTATTCTTAGCTAGTAACGAGGGAGAGATGCTCGTCGTGCTCGGAGACCCTGGATGTAGCGATGGAGGCATCAAAGACGGCGGGAGAGTTTCCGGGATCTCCTTGCCAGCACGTCTTTGCTTCATTAGATGCAAAGCAATTGCAAATCCATCTTTCGTCAAACGATTGTTCTTATCAAGGTCCGCAAGAGTCCTATAAAGAAATAAAATTGAGTGGTCTGAGGAACAACTTCCAGGAAATATTTCTGAGTTTTACCATATCTGGCTCAAATCCTCTGGCGGTAGGCCGAAGGATAGCATGAATCTTGCAGCATTGTCGCCCTCGATATAACCTTTCTGTTCCTTGTCCACCTCGGCGAACTGTTTGTCCGCTTCGCGCTTCTCAAACGGTAAGATTTCCCACAATGCCTCTTCCTCCTCGATCTCACTCGAAACTGACCGGGATGCAAGGGATAGAGGTGTTGACGCGCCAGACGAGGAAGGGTCAGGTGTGGCTCGAGGAGTTGGTGATAAGTATACGGATTTCCTGGACACCTCGACCACTTGGCTGAGATCGGGAAACTGACGAAAGAGGTCATGGGGGAATGTGGATGGGACGGATGATATAAGGCAGGATTGAAGAGATTGTATTAGGAACATTCCCAGTGAGAACTCTCTGAAATCCAGTGATCCTCTGTTATGCTGGTCGATGAGCTTCCTGTAAATGAAAATGAACATGAGATCAGCATGAGTATTGGATGACCATCGACCAACTTGATTTTCCAGATATCGTCATAAGATAAATTGGAAGTCATGAAAGAATCCATGACCTTCTGTCCTACATAACCGTCAGTGGCAAGGAAGAAAAAGAAGGACAATACACGAAATACCATCGAGAAACCCGTCGATCGGACCTGCTGTGACGAACTTTCGCTTAAAATTGCGCACATCTTCCGGATTTATGGGGGGGAAGTGGACAGCTGAAGGCTTTTTGCGTACGATGTCCGTTATCCCTTCAAGCGTAGGGAGGGGCCCAGCTACAAGGACATGCATGATCAAGGGAAACACCTCAAGTGCACGTAGGGTTGAAAAAACATACCCTTAGCCAAAAGCCCATCATCCAACGACTCTCCCGTTTGAACCCAACCCATAAGTCTGATCGCCACCGCCAACTCATCCTTCGTCAAATCCCCACTCCCATTCGCATCGGCGATGTTCCATATATCGCGCAGGACCACAAACGATAGGCCGCTCCTCTTGAATATGTCAATGGCCGCTTCTGAACCCAGCACCCCGGTCTGATGACAGTTGGTCATAACCAGGATCTGCGCCGCAAGCTGCTCTTCCTCCTCCGTCGCGGTGACTGTGTGAGACGTCATTCTCCAGCGTTTTCCGACGACGAGAGGTTATAAAGTAATGTGTCGCTGATTCCGGCGTCGGGTTTCCGAGATAGGTTGTATTATATCAACACAGTGGATCGCACTGAACGATACTAGGATGCGCAGTTAATAACTACACAGCTTGACTTGATGATGTCCGCAGTTCAGATAAGTGGGTTCCCAGTTCTAATTCTAAGTTGGGGACATCGGACTCGTCGAACGGCAAGGAGGGCTTGGGCCGGTGTGAGAGAAGGGAAGGAAGGAAGGAAGGGGGTTGTGGACCTGGTTTGGACGAACCAGGCAAAAGCGCGCTTAGTCCTTGTCATTACACTGCCGCGGGATCAGAATTCAAATCGAAAATGCATTGCCCCTTGCTCCCGTTGCATCGCCTTCCTTGCCCACCCACGGCAACGTTCAGAAATACTTACGATGAATGTACCATCGACACACCAATGTACCGTCGTCTCGTTGAGATTCTGAATGTGGCCATTCCAATTCATCTCTGCTAATCAGACTGCTCTTGCCCAAGCATGTTATATGCCGGCAAAACGGAAATATACACCGCAGGTAATGTTATAAGGAATATATGATATTTGAGGTGTTGTCTAGTTTTACAAATGCATCTGGTTGAAAAAGTAGAAAAAGAAAACGGACCTCCGACAGCAATAGCAAAAGAACGCCAACAAAACAAAAATGCAAAAGCAAGACCAGAAAAAAAAATAGAAAGAAATGAAATGTTGGTCACCAAGCAATGCGAGCAAGAAGCCTCGATGTGCTCGAAATAAAGAACCATGTGTAGTACAGGGAAAAAAACCCAAGTCCCATGGGAGAAATAAAAATATCTCCGTTGTATCTCAACAGAGAAAGAATACGGCAAGTATTCATCGTCGAACTCGTTTAACGTTGCCCTCTGCTTCGATGTCCAGTGAACCTAGTACTTCTCTCCTTCCAAAAGAGTTGACATCGCTGCTGTTGTTGTTGTGAGTCGCACTCTTATTATCCATGACGGAGGTGGAATGTTGGAGCCCCATCCCTTGTCTTGCCCCACGAAAGCCTACACTCGCGTTGGGATTGGAATTCATCATCGCGGATTCAAACGGTCTCTTGATTCCTATCGAAGACTGCTGCTGAACTGGATTCTAACATGATCCAAAAAAGTCAGCTTCACATGGGACGAGAGAAATACAAACTAAAAGTAAACGCACCACACCAGGAGGGAAGTGAAACCCACCCATCGACGAGGTATTCGACGCGCGAATCACAGTTGATGTCGAAGGCGTTGAAATGGTTTGAATTGGAGGTGCCTGGTTTTGATTCTGAGTCTGCTTCTGATTCATGTAACGTTGATGATTTTGTTGTGAAATCGAGTTTGTCCTGCTGGTATTGTTGGCTTGGGGCGGAGGCGGAGGGGGCATCATCATCGCAGAAGCTGTCGGGGCGCTGATATGATTTGAGTTTCTCGTCGTAGATGCAGCGGTCGAAGAAGCAGTCGAAGGTGTGACCGCATTACCGGTATCTTCCCCTCGAAGTGCAGCAGCAATCAATTCGCGTCTAGATTGTGCAGCCTGAGGGTTACTCCTCGATGGAGGCGTAGGTTTTGAATTGCTTGCAGTATCCGAGCTACTCGTATCCACAGCGGCTCTAGCACCTGGATGAACAGCAAACACTGCACTATCATCTTCATCATCCTCTGTGAGACTCTGCAAAAGACCTTCTTCTTGGTCGATCGGTCGACTGGTCTCTAGATCAGACTCAATGGGTCTTCCAAGGTCTGCATCGTTGGCGCAAGGGGGACCAAGGTCGGCAAGAGCAAACAATGCATCGTCCTCGGAACCAAAGCCAAATGACTCATCGTCGTCTAGTTCTGGATCCGGCTTGACCTTGGACGGCGGTCCTACCTGACCTTGCTCATTAGGTCTGGAGACGGTCGAAGCAGCAGGAGGGGGTGGGGCAGAGGTGGAATGTACACGGCGATCGGTCTGTTGGGGTACATTAAGTCGTTGTGCGGGTGGTTGAAGAGGCGTTGTAGCAGGCGTGTTAAGCCCCGTTGTTCGTTGATTAGGGTATGCTGGGGCTTTCCCTTTCGTATCCGTTGGTGTAGTTGTGTTATGACTCGACATTGAGCTCAAATTTGACGTAGTTTGTGGTCCCGGACGCATATGAGGGGGTATGGAGGTGAGAGATTTTGTCTGATTTTGATTTACAGGCTGCCGTGTAGGGGTGGCAACTTGGTTTGAATTTGGTCGAGTCATATTGATATTCGACGGGCCCGCTACTGCTGTAGAGAAAGAACTCGATGAAGACATCGAAGAGATATTGGGCTTCACATCATCAAATTCCGGCCGTCGGTGCAATCCATCTTTATTAAATTTAGCCTATGGAAAAAGATGTCGTTCAGTATATCCGAAGGTTTTAAGGACAGGAATCGACTCACTGGTTCAAATTTCACTTTTACTATCTCTTGTGTGTAAGATTTGTCGTAAAGGCAGTTGCCCATGACGTTGCCAAAATTTCGCAAAGCACGCTTCAGACCATCAGTCACCGCTTCCTTTTTGCACTGTATGCAAAGACATGAGAACGAGCCGGGTAACCGAAGCACTAAAACTGACCTTATCGAGAGCAGCTCCTTTGCTCTTGGAGTTCTCTAGCATTCCGTACCCCGTATCTTCATGAAATACTCCATCTTTCAGCGTCACTCTTACAATTGCAGTGACGCCAACATTGTATCTTCGTGTCTCTTCATTGTAGTCCGCAAAATCAGTGACCAAGCTGACTATACTCGAACTCCAGCCGTTGAAACCAAAGACCTCGTTCGCCAGATTGATTATCTTCCACCCTTCGACGTAGGTCAGTTTGGGGCCTCCTCCAGGACCAGGACGCTGGGATATATATTCAGGACCCAGTTTCTGGTCCAGTTTAACTTGCAGAGTAGCGATCTTCCTCGCCGTCTCTTCGGAGATCGAGTCATTTGCGAATGAGAAAGACGGCTGCGAGGTGAACTGCGAAAAGGAATGTTGGGCGTATGGTGTGCCGTGCATCATGGGGTTGAAGGACATTGGGCCATGGGATACAACGGAAGAGTTGAATGGGCTGTCTGGTTGGTGCGCCTTGATGAGATGGCCGCTCAGAGCGCTAGACATGGACTGAACCAAGTAAATGACCTGTTCTGAGTCAACAATTTGCGAATTTGAGTTTGAGGGTCAATTACACGGAGATAATAGTCCAAATTTTTGTATCTTCAAGCTAGCTTCAAGCTTCAAGATACAAAAAATGGCGGACTGGAGGTTCTGGAGAGGGAGGAGATGAAGGAAGGGGAAGGGTGTGAACGGCGTTGCCCCTGCTCAGTGCTCTGCCAAGAATGGCGTATGGAAAGTGACAGCGCGTGATGCCGTGACTTCTCATTGTTGTCACATGACCGTTCCCTTCTGCCTCCGATCAAGATCGGTTGCACCGCCACAACTACACTTGAAAGCTTCCTCAAGCGGCTCACAGGCTTTGTTCATCATCTGGCTTTTCTTCTAATGAACTAATTCTACCAGTGTTCATCACATAGTGTCCCAAGACTCGTCTATAGGCTTCAAGTTTCCAGGGCCTTTGAACGTCTCAAAAATATCTGCCTGTTCCGAGAGCATGTACCTGTCGGTTTGAATGCCTTCTTTTGCCAGTCTTCGCCATCTGGCAAAGTCTTCAGGATTCCTCTTGTCTCCGTGTGCTTCATCGGCGTGTTCCCAGTGTCCTTTCGAGAAGGCGATCAAGGTCGTGATTTTCTTTTTTGGAATGTCATATACAAGAGAGACGATGGTCCCGGTCTCTGCAAACAATATCGTTGTCGCCGCCGTCGCCATAATAGATCTTGATGATCGACGTACCTTCCAACCAATTAACCTGCCACAACTCGCCCGGTCGAATACATTGGTACGTTGCCTTTTGGTAGTTGTACCGACCCTTCATGGGCCCTCCATGGATCGCGTAGGTTACCCTCGTCTATTGTACTTTTGTGAATTTATTTCTCGTTGCTCTCCGGGCTCAGAATGGAAACCGACCTCATGCGAAAACCAAATCTCATACCTCCACTTCTCGTGCTTCCCATCCTCGAGTGTGACGTCGTAGTCGTAGAGCAGATGTACGTCCTTTAGGTCTGAATCGAAAGACATTTTTGTTATGAATATCTAGAGCCTTGCCAGCCTTTTATACGCTTTTTTTCGGATTCGAGACTTGATCGAGACATTGTAAAAGGACACCAACGTCATTGCTCTCGATCGCTAGTCTTGGCCCGATTTCTAAATTTGATCCATTGTCATCGCAGGTTCAGCCCGCCGTCTGTCAGCCTGGAACCATGACCTCCACGAAAGGTGTAATGAATGGCACGCATGGCGGGTTATTGTTAACCTATGGTGCTTTATTACTCTCATTCCAGTATGTTCAAATATTCTCCTTCTTTGAATCCCACGACCACATTCTCGTCATAATTGACTTGTTCATACAGTGAACTGGAGCGTTGAACCACCATGAACTCAATGAAGAGCCCTCTTCATCAACACCAACCAGGAGATTCCTGCCAGCCCACGAGGAATCCGATGTCTACTAGACTCAGAAGGCTTTCTCTTTCTCTGCATAGATCATTCGCGCCTCACCATGCCGCGGAGTTTGTTTCCCTGGTACCTCATCTCTTGACCTCCAACGCAGCACCTTCCGAATCAGAGAGGATTCTGATTCAATGCGCCATCGAAAGTGTATCAAACGAGCTTTCCGAGGCATCCTTCAAAGCGAGCCATACCCCCAAAGTCGACTCCGTGATTCAGAGACGCAGGCTCGAGGCGGGAGCTGAATTCATTCAAGCTCACAAGGCCGTGCTGTCAAGTGTTCGGCTAGTGCCTCCTGAAATACTAGCGGAAATTATTTGCATGTATTGCACATCCTTTCTTTTGGCTCCCCAGCCACACAATATTGCACTCGCCGCAGAAGGCGTTACCTATCCCGACATTCCATCTCACGTTAGCCGTCTTTGGAGATCGACGGTGTTGTCACTTCATCATCTGTGGGGCCAGCTTGTAGTCGATGAGGGCATTAGGAAATGGAATAAGAAAAAACCATCTAAATCATTCCTCCGTCGGTTGGCTACCATAGTGGACAGGTCTCAGAATGCGCCCCTCTACGTGTATTTTTGCATCAACAGATCGACGACCCCGAAGAACTTACTACCCGTCATTGATGTTCTGGCCTCGCATTCAGAGCGTTGGCACACCGCGTACTTAATTGGGCCACACGCGATCATTTCCGCTTTTCAAAGCACAAGAGGTCGGCTTCCTTCACTGAAGCGCCTTCTTCTATCCATTTCCGATAAACTTGATCGTATTATTCCAGTGGATATGTTCGAGATTGCACCTCAACTGGAGGAAGTGTACCTTCTCACTGCTTTCTATTCTTTGAAGCTCCTTGTACCTTGGTCCCAATTGAAGGTTTTCTCCGACAGAGGAGGCTTCCTCAATGGGATAACGACCACCCATCCCACTTTTCTTCTACCTGAATCTCTCACTGATATCGAACTCTCCAGATTCCCCATCCAGGACCTACAAAAACCACGGCCTGACATACCCTTGCACCACCTTCGAACGATGAACATCAATCTATACGACAACGACTCGGATGATGAAGACTTTAACGACACATTGCCTGATATCTTCCTGCAAAATCTTTCTATACCTGCTATCAATGCAATCAAGATCAGCAATTACCCTGCAAACATCATGCCTCCCATAATATCCCTGATCAATCGTTCCCAGATGTGGGTGGTTCTACAAGAGCTCTGCTTGAGCACGACTCATAGGGCACAATTCGAACCCGGAGAATTGGCCTCCCTTCTCCAGCTGACCCCCTTCCTCAAGAAACTGTCCATATATTTTTCCTCCGTCCCCGATCTCTCTCGACTTATAATACAACCCGGGAGACCTACTCTACTCCCTCGCCTGGAGGAATTATACATATTCGTCTCCAAATCCTTTGACGGGGGGTCCCCAAAGGTCTTCTCCCAGCTCACCCAGTCTCGTTGCGAACCACTAACGGACTTCTCAGATCCCGACAATAAACCTCTTCGCTTGAACCACTTGCGTATCATCTTCCCTTGCTCAGTCTCATGCCACAGCGGTCAAGAATTACTCGAGGTGTATAACTCCAGGTCAGAGTCTATGGAGGATGATCTAGATGTCGTTCATCTTCCAGCAGCTTTACTTTCTCGGGTGGCTATCTTTAAGAAGTGGACGGTTATCGTAACCAACTGCTTGCCTCGCGTCTTTGCTTATCTCTGGTCTCCAAACACCAAGCTCGGTACTAAGAGCAAGCCCGCCCTGCAGTTATCTCAGTTCTTCTCACTCATAGAAAGCGTAAAGGTAAACGACGCCCGTGAATTACATGTACGTATAAAACAAATGATATAATTGTCCTTTTCTTTTCTCTGCCTTTCTTATGCAGTTGCTAATTTTCTGATTACACATAGATGTCGGACATCCATCATTTTATGTATCATCTCCAAAATACACCTTCGTCAGACATACCTCGGGATAACATCTATCACTTCCGAAAGCGAGCCAAAGCTCTCCTCGACCAATGGGCTCCATTCCTACTCGACGATATCAAAAATCGACGATGGGCATATCAAGGCGCACATTCCATCGTCTACGTACCTACAGATAGCGGTAAGTATGCTCCAGCTACTACTTGTCTTACTCTATGCCTATGTGTTTAAGTCGAACGAAAAAGCTAATTGTATCCTTCTGACCTTTATCTAGCCATACGGACGTTACAGTCGCCTGATGTCCTCGCGAATATGATCTACGGTCCAGTATTCTACCCACAAAAGTATTCTGTGTCTTGGTATGATCTACAGTATCATATGCAGTTCTTAGACTGAAGTGGAGGAATCTAACTCATATGGATAGGGAAGTTGTCCTTCTTACATTTTTTCGTCAACAGGAATAGAGGGGGATTTTACATTTTGTCACTAATACCATAAACGTGGTTTTCAAGTTCAAAAAAAAAAAAAAAGAAAAAGAAAAAAAAAAGTCCTATCCGTACCATATGAAGCGCTGGGGGTGGGGTTGGTTTCGTCAAAGTATATACAGTTTTCATAAATAATTCTAAATACGTAGAGCAACAGAGCATCAATCATAAAACGTCTATTGGGATACAGTTGGGAATCAATCAACGGGAATAAGTTAAGTTCCGAAGACGTTGGGGATATGAGGAAGGGGGTTATCGTGTACAACATAAGTAACAAGACGGGAACTACACCAAAGGAATTTATACAGGGAGAATGAGCAGAGAAATAGCCGGGGAAAAAAAAAGAGAGTTCGTGGGTAACCGTGAGGATCATTATGATAACGACTCGTCAAGCCTGGCCAAATCGTCTTTGGCAGACAACAGGATTTCCTGAAAGTAAGACCAAAAGTCAGATACTCTGCTTTACAAGAAAAAATGACCAGAGAAAAAAACCTTACCGTCACAACCGTTTGTCGGGCCTCGTCTTTGATTTCCTTCCACCTGCCTTCGTACGTTCGCAGCAGTTCGTCGTATTCGTCTCTCTGTCTCCGATCGCCTCTCATGGCTGTCCTTATCACCGCACGGAGCACACAAATACCCGCCACCCACTCGACCTCATCAGACTCCCACACCGCATCCCGCGCCATCATCTCCGAGAAAGCCCGGCCCATGGCATACGCATAGCCACTATTATCATTATCGCCCACCCGACCCATCCCGAGCATACCGAGCTCAAGGGCAGCAGCGTGTATGCGTGCCCACTGGATGTGGTCCTTCCGGCGCTGGCGATCCATCGCGATCCGCTGCATCTCGTCAGACAGCGAGGCTGACGAGCTGGAGGCTTGGGTTTGCGGCTGGGATCGTTGTGTGGAAGAGACGCGTGGGGGTGCTGTGGGTATCCATGTGGAATATTTGCGGATTTGCATTTGGAGCGCTCGGGGACCTGCTAGAGGGCCCGCCACGCCTGCATGGACGATAGAGGCGGGGAAATAAGTGGATGCATCCAGGAAACGACGTAAATATTGGTGTGGGTCGCGGTTGAATGAGGTTGTCGATGTGTCTGTGGATATCGCCTCAAATAACGCATCGACGATGGGGGTGAGCGGGGTTGGGGATGGGTTGGCTGCTACGAATGTCTGAACCATGTTTGCAACCGTTGAAGAGTCGAGTCCTTGCAAGAATGATTCACGCATGGTGTTCTTGTTGATGCTTATACTCAGCGTGGAAAGAGTGTGTGAGGACGTCGGGGTCGATATGGCCGTGCTCATAGAAGACGATGGCTGAATAGACCCGTACTGGATGGGCGATATTAAGGCTTGCGCAGGATTAACAGGACTTCCAACGCTGCTCTCTGGATGAGCATATGGGACGACATTGGGAGTTGTTACAGTGACGTTGGGATTCCAGGTAAGGTCACTAGCCAGAGCGGCTGCTAAGTGGCAACGTCGACAAACAAGTTCACCGTCGAGCGAAACGAGCTAGGACTGACCCTTTTCCGCTGCCTTCTTTGCAGAGCGAGGACGACCCTCTAACTTCCGCCTAGTCCGGCCAACGGTGTTCTTGAACCAGTTGTAAATTTGCTGGGTGAGAAATATGCATGTTAAGGGTGTAGAAGGTGGCTACGAGGGGCGAAACGGACCTCTTTGAAACGAGACTCTGGCTCCTCGACGCCTACGAATTCGTCAGGGAGGCCAAAACGCGCAATGTAATCCTGGGCCCTTTCCAGGGCGAATTTCTTTGCATCTCCGCGAATGGACCCCTGGGATCTCCTCTCGAATTCGGGTAGACTGCTGGAGAAAGGAGACGGGAAAAAATGAGAAAAAGGTAGAAGACAGGAAGGATGGTGGTATACCTTTTGAGAAAGGCTAGTTGCTGGTCGCTGTAAGCTTTCGGCAGACGGGGCTTGTGTACCCTGGGATCGCTCGACATCTCACAGACCAGGAACTCATTCAAAACCCCAACCAACAAGATCTCTCTACTCCTCCGGAACTTGCCGGGTTGCATTCATCCGCCGCAAGATTTAATCAAATCCGAACAATATGCATTTCTAGCAAATAAAAAAATACTATGGTATACGTAGGTAACGAGAGATATAGCTAACATTACGACCCCCATCTCTAGTTGCTGGGTTTCCGACTCACAACGAGGTACATTGGCGTGAAAAGCTATCAGAAAAAAATAATTTAGTGCACTATTCCCGACCACTCATCTGATAAACACACCTTTTGTTGTCCACTTCGGACGAGAGACTCTCCAGCAACCTTCAACGACTCTCCGACTTCGAATGTACCCTTGGGAACGAGACCAATGAACTCCATAGCGCGGATGGCGTTGTGGCTGACGAGTTTCCCGCTCCAGCTCATACGCCAGACGGTGAAGTAGTCCCAGAACGTTTGAGCCTTTCGGATATCTCCTTCCAATGGATAGTACCATGGGATAGGATCAGGGCGAGCAGCCAAATCTTCCTCGTGTTCGATCTGGAAGCCAACAGTCTTGAGAGCCTCACGGGCCATCCTCAGTGGACGCATCTCGGGGATTCCATTTCCAAGTTCGATCTGATGGGCAATGGCCTTGTGCTCTGGGATGGAAGGATCCCAAATGTCAGTCATGCACCATTCGTAAACACCAAACTGGGAAGCTTTATGAGAGGAAGGCACAATGAGTGGGTAGGTTTTTGACTTACGACACCTCCAGGTTTCAAGACCTTGAAAATCTCGCCATAGACACCTTCCCAAGATGGGGCATGGACGGTAGCCTCGATGGCGTAAACTGTACATAAAATCAAATGAGTCGGGACTCAAGACCTCAAGAGCGACGTATATTACGAACCAGCATCAAAGTATCCCTCGCCGAACTGTTCAGACAACTTCATAAAGTCGCCCTTGACGAAGGTGACTTGGTTCTCAAGACCAGCCTTCTTGGTATATCTCCTGGCGCGTTGAATTTGGAAGTCGTTGTTGTTCAAACCAATGATTTGAGCATCGGTGAACTGAGCGATTTCGCGAGCAGGACCACCGACACCGCAACCAACATCGAGGACGCGCATGCCGGGACGAAGGACCATTTGAGAAGCAAGGTAATGCTCATGACGAGCGAGGGAGGCCAAGAAGGCCTCGCCCTTGTAGAAGCGGGAGAAATGGAAGGACTGGGACCAGCCGTATTCGTACAGCTCAGTTGCACCGTCATAGTAGCCTATTAGAAGAAACGATCAACTACAATTCGGGCATGGACGCGCTCATCACTGACCATTTACGACTTCGGTATACGAGTCCAAGCGTTTGCTGTTGTCCGACTCCTGTTCTGTTGTTGGGTCCTTTTTCCAGAACTTGGTATAGTTTTCGACGCGATTCTCGACACGCCCGTCATTACGTTGAACACCCGAAGAAGACATATTCGAAGCTAGATATTTATACTGTCAGCAAACAACGAACGAAGAAAACATAGAGAAGACAGGAGGTGAGAAACGGGGATGCGTTGTCGTCGTGTTTAACGCGAGTATATGGAACCAAGTCCAAGGCGAAAATGCTTACAGGTTGGTATGTATGTTTTCGAAAAACAGAAGAAGATGGGAGAAGGAAAGGAGCGTCCGGAATAAAAAAGAATGTGATGAGTCGACTTTTATGTTGTTCACCAGAGAGAATCAGGTCATCTTTCTTTTTGAACTATTTTTTCTCTGACACGAAATGTATCACGTGATTGTGTCAACCCTGCATCACCGCAGCCACCCGCCCGCTCCGTCCGCGGCTCCGAGAACTGAGCCCAAGGTGGACTTGAATTTCTCTCGTTTTTCCAAATCACTTTCAACACCACTTTCAGCGCTCTTAAAATTCAAATAAAATGATTCTTCCGTGGTCATCTATGAAGAGTCACGGAATCCAGCAAGTCTAAACCAGAACCGGCATCGTGTTGGTTCTCTCAGGATTGCATTATCTTGGAATCCTGCTACATAGGGGATCAATTATTTCTTTTTGCAAATCTTGGTGCCTGTTCAGGCGTGGACAACTTTATATCCTTTCGGAGGACAGACACGATTTTGAAAATTCTCCGGATTGCAGATATGTAGCACATATTTAGCCAACAACATGTTGGGATGAGTGAAGTAAATCTGACCCGATGAGAGGTGTGGAAAGGAAAGACTTCCTGGACGATATGCCTATCAAATCCAGAGTTGATCCAGGGCTTCATATAGAATTCTATTCAGCCCTCGCTTTGCTTTGGCCAAATCCTACAGCGGGTTCAAGCCGGCCAAGTTCTCCATTTTTTCGCTTGGGAATTTATAAGTGAGAATGAGTGGGTCTTTCAACCGTCGCCCCCTATCTGTTATCTCTCAACAAAATTGCCTGGATAGAGCACGGTGTCCATGATCTTATCTTATGTTCAAAACCAAGCTCAACCGTGGACTCTGTAATTGCTCTGGAGATGTCTCCGAATATTCAGCATGGCCTTGAGCATGGCTACCGTTATAGACGGACCCCTGAGCAGAAACCTAGTTATGTTTTTGTACGCCTAATCCCAACCTATATACATCCAATCCTTCGACGATAGTTTGGCAATAGTCCTCTAATTGGCTCTGATGCTCTCTCAAACCTGGTGTAGCTTATCCTTGTTGTTGTGACTCTGAAGAGAGGTCGACGATTTAGGGATTGTGTAGGGTGAGCTAAATTTGGCGTTAACGTGGGAACTATGACCTCGCTTCGGCGACGTCGACATACTTTTTGTCAGTCTCTCCCAACTTCAAGTCTCTCCTGAACTTTTTCAACAAATGAACTCGTCCACTCTCGGGCTTTCCAAGTCATTATACCTGTATCCCTGACAAATGAGGCTCTTCCTTCCGAGCTACGCCCTCAATAGCAAAAATGTATCTTTTCGGTTTAGTGTGTAACTCATCACTTGCTGCATCATATGTATGTATCCCTCTAAATCCCTGCCACGACAGAAATAGATTAAATATAAAGTTATTTACATAAGAGAACAACCATCGTCATTCAAGATTTCTTAAATATCTTTGGATCATGCCCTTTTGACGACAAGTTTCTGAATCTCTGCCACCCCATCACGGCCACTCGCAAATAGGATTGCTGTGCTGTCATTCTCCAACCCGATGTACATAGAATACCGACATTCTATTTGTGGTCTGATGACAAACTGCTCCACCTCATGGTTTTTCGCTTCTGCTGCCAGTGGACCAACGAACTATGTAGTAAGTCAACCAACTTCTCGGCCGAGTTATAATGGGATTGACCTCTATTGGGATAGGCTTAGTGCCCCGCTTCGTTCCTGCGTGGTCCCTCTTCTCTGTCTTTCTCTTGCTGTGATGTCCTCCCAACCTCCTTTGACGACTGACTCAGAATCCAATGAAAAAAAAGTTGACCAAATTTCGGAGATGGAGATGGAAGCTTCAGCTCTGGGAAAGGAAGAGATCTCTTTCATCGACCCAGAGGAAGAAAGGCAGCTAGTCCGGAAGCTTGACTTGCGTATTCTGCCCATAACATGTTTGCTTTACATGTTTGCCTGTATGTCCATTATATCCGTTTCCTACGTCCATACACGAGTTAACAAGTTATGCAGCACTTGATAGATCCAATCTGGGTAATGCAAGACTGCAAGGGCTGCCTCAGGACGTGCTTGGGGGCGACAAATCGGGCGTTCTATATGACTGGCTAACGTCTGCCTTCTATTTCTCATATGTACGTTGGTGTCATTTGTTCACTTGGAAATTTTTATCGACATATAATATAAGATCCTTGTGCAAATTCCCGCCACGATCACGGCAAAGCTGTTTCCTCCACGAGCTTTCGTAGCTGTCGCTGCCGTTGGATGGGGCTTAACGTCAACACTCACGGTATGGGCAAACCTATTTGACATTGTATGGAAATAATTTTATTATGTTTATAGGCAACTGGGTTCAATTTCTCAAGCCTTCTGGCTTCCAGAATCATTCTGGGCGTCTTTGAAGCAGGATTTGGTCCCTTTATTGCAGTATATCTGTGTACGTTATCCATCTTCAGCGGACTCATCGTAATCTTCCATTCCTAACATATCATCTTTAGCCTTTTTTTATACCAAAGAGGAACTTGGTTTACGGGTAAGTGTATTTTCTTCGATTCTCAACTCTCCACAGTTGAACCAAGATTTCCTGAAGTTGGCACTGTGGTTCGGATTCGCAACCGTTTCAGGAGCTTTTGGAGGCCTCATCGCTTTTGGTGTTCAGCATATTCATTCTTCTGTGCAGGATTGGAGACTGCTATTTATCATCGAGGTACTGGAAGATTGGCTGTTGTTCTCACCATCAAAACTGATAGAAGTAAACGATTTGGTTGATGTAGGGCATACCGACAGTCTTGCTTGGAATTATCGCGTTTTTCTTGCTGCCCAATCGCCCAGAATCCACGACATATTTAACTGAGCACGAGCGTCGAATGATGATCGTCAGGATGAATCGACATATGACTGCCGACACAGGTGCCGTTGTTAACAGAGGTGCTGTACATCGACCGTCATGGCGTAGATGGGTTGAACATCGGCAGCTGATACGTATTCTCTTCAAGCACATATACGTCTGGCATTCATGGATTGGAGAGTAAGCGACTATCGTTCTGCAGTCCCATGACTCTTTATTTACTGGCGTTGCATTCATTACAGATATACACTGCTGGCGTGGTCTATTTCGGACTCAACACCGCTCTCGTCTCTATCAGCGCATTCTTACCGACAATCATCCAAACTTTTGGTCACAGTGCGCCCCCGTTCGTTTATAATTTTTTTCCGTGTGCGATTCTAACATTTCTTCGAATACAGCTAATGCAGTGGCGCAGCTGTTGACTGTCCCTCCATACGCGGTGGCAACGGTCGTGATGATTATTTTCTCTTTCACGTCAGATAGACTTCAGAGCAGAGGTGTCTTTATGGTTGTGTCGAGTTTCGTTGCCGCTGTAGGTTTCTTGTGAGTTGCTATCCTTTTTAATTCTATAGGAACGGACTGAAAGAAATGTGCAGACTCCTGCTGGTTGTTCATGCAAACCAGAGAGCTCGATACTTCGCTACATTTTGCATCACGAGTGGAACATATACGACAATTGGCCTTATTATTGCCTGGTGTAAGCTTTGTTTCTTTTGTCGCTTGTTGTTGTTTATCTCTAAACACTTTCGCCCATCTTTTATCCAGTTGGCCACAACCTGGGATCCGAAACCAAAAAAGCGACCGGCATTCCGATGTTTATGGCTATCGGACAATGCGGAAGTGTTCTTGGTTCGCATCTCTATCCCAAGACACAAGGACCTCGTTACACGTTAGTACCACTGCGACTTTGACGTTTCTTTTCTTTTTTATTGACCGGATACTTATAGTCGAGGATTTGCTGGTATGTTTATGTGTATGAACAATGAAAATAAACTTATACCTCGGGATCTCAGTCGGCTGCGGTCTTTTGTTCCTTGGATCCTTTTGCCTTCTTGTATTGACGGTAAACCTCATTCCGGAGAATATATGTTTGCATGAATATTAATATTGGCGTGCAGATTTCCTACCGCTGGGAGAACGCGCGTCGCGACAAGATTTACGGAAAAGTTAAGCCCGGGACGAGGATTAACACCAGAGAACTCGCAGACCAGGTGTGTACTTGATGACTTGACGATTAGTTTTGTGTGGTTTCATCTCTGAAATTTGAACAGACTCCTGAATTTCGATATGTTCCCTAAGTAAATGTCGTTGGCCTTAAATTGTGACCATAATAGTAGGGATTTCGAAATGTACCTAACCAAGAAAAAAAAAATGCAATCTGCAGTGTACGCATTAAAACAAACACAGAAAAGAATGAGGAAGGGGAGAGTACTTGCCAAAGGCAGAACGCGGTCACGTGGATGTTGAGTAAATTAACCATTTTCTGGGTCAGTGTAATCCTTTGTTCAAACTACAAGGCCACAGCGAGACCCGTCGACTGAAAGCAACTCATACTTCACCCAGAATCGACTTTTCACCCTTAAATATGTCTTTTTCCGGGGACGAACACCCAGAGGATAACGCCAATTCGAACATCGTTGACTGTGATGTGCTTGAAGCAGCCAAAGAGAATGTTCAACGACTTGCCTCGGGCCGTCGAGTCACTGCTTTATCATCTATCCTTGCGACACCACATGCACAGAGAGAATCTAAACTATCTGCTACTCGAAACCGGCTCCGCATCAATGTCGAATTGGCCCTTGATGATGAGGACGGTGATCCCTTAGAAGCTTATTGCCGTTTGGTGTATTGGACGGTCGAAAACTACCCACAAGGCCACTCCGCAGAATCGGGCCTATTGGAGCTCCTTGAAGAAGCCACGCGAGTATTGAAGGACGACAGGGACGGCAAATGGCGAGCCGACCTCAAGTATCTGAAGTTATGGCTGCTTTATGCCAGCTATGTTGAAAAACCAACTATCATCTACAAATTTCTTATCGCAAACGACATTGGAACCGGGTTTGCATTGCTCTATGAAGAACACGCTGCTGTATTGGAAAGGGATGGACGGTATGTTTGCAATATGTTATCACTCAATTCGGCTGAATAACATGTTCTGAACAGTCGGAAGGAAGCAGATGACGCATATGCCTTGGGCATTGCAAGGAAAGCAACACCACTTGACCACCTAAAAGGAAGATACGACGACTTCCAAAAACGCATGATGTCAAACCAATACTTACCGGTCGTTCAGCCGGAACCCTCGACCTCTCGACCACCTCGGCAAGCCTTAGCGACAACCGCTTCCTCTGTCCCCGTGTCTTCATCACGGCAAACGCTTCCCCGGACGTCTGCATCAACCAACCCCGGGATACCATCTTCCTCGTCGAACCGCCGAATCCAGATATTTGTCGACCCCACTGGGGCTGGGGCTGAGGCACAAGACGCAACGAATGAGTGGAGTGATCTAGGGACGCGCAAGACGAGGATCAAGGAGAACGTTCCTGAGGTCAAGAAGATAGCTGGCTCGACAATCAAACAGGCAGGACGTACAAAGAGGTTGGCAGCCAGTTCGAGCTCTGGTGCTACTGGTTCTGGCTCAGGATCAAAAATCGTGCCATTCCGAGACCCAGACCCAGCAGCCATGCCACTCCCCCCTGAGCCCAAGAAGAAGGTCCAGGCAGGGCCGTCAAAAGCACCATCTGGGGGATTCGTCCCTTTTATCGACGAGGCTGACGAAACCCCCGCGGTGGTGCCTCCCACTACGCCCAGTTTCACGCCGTTCCGAGATGAAGTAAACGGATTTTTTTTACTCTTATGGCCGTTATCTCTGTCCTGACCTATTTCTTTTTTCGTTATTCTAGTCCGCGGATACCCCTCCTGCTGCCGTTGTGCCTATTTCTGATTCCATCATGAAGATCAAACGGGCTGACCTTAGGGCACCCGCACCAACGACAGAGGCGGAGGCTCTCCGCAAGGATCCTCTCAAGAATTATACTCAAGACAGTCTTGGTCATTTGCGAGTTGGGGAAGACTGAACTTGGGAAATACATGTGACCTCATGCTACTACTTCATTTACCTTGCTAATACCCTTTAATTTGTCAAAGTAGATTGAAGAGCTTATCCACCTATCCAAATGTGAATGATATACCATCGAACCTCGAGGCTACGTTCCAGGCAGTGATAGTCTGATACTACTATGTGATCCCACCGCGAAAAGATAACCACTGCTCGGTAGGATTGATTGTCTACAGAAATTTGGCTCATTTTGGCCTTCCGACGTAAGGGAAGCTTAGTCGGCTTCCTACGTTGGGTTACGGTGACTTGCGGCGAATTATGACCTGTTCCAACTGCCCTTTCTTTCTAGCTTACACCGCTCAAAAGAAGGCCCATTTTCACCATCAGTTTCGCAACCCGGAGCACCGGTGGCCATAGCTCGCTGTAGACACGTTCCGGCCCTGGTCAAAAATACTGATCAGTTTCATTGATCCATGGAGTCCTCTCTAGCCAACTCGCGGGTCATGCGCATGCGTTCAGGAGAATGCTAATGCTGCTCGGGTCATGCCAGTGGCCAGTGACCGGCAAGCTTCACGGTGAGTCAGATAAGTTTTTGTGGCAGTGGCGTCGAAATTTACTCAAATTGAGCAGCGCCTGAATGTCAAAGAATAATCAATATGGATACATCGTCAGAGCCCGACAACTGCGAATGTTACCGTTGCATGACGGTATACACAACCATGGAAGTTTTCGAATTATTTGCAGCGTTTTCCATCCAAGAATTCCGGTGACTCTTTGTGAGAAGGAAATTGGTCTAGTGCGACTCCTGTATTCCAAAGAGTAAAGGAAGTAAAGATAATGTCCCCCCTCTCTATTTCCATGACGGTCGAGGAGCTGCCGCCGCGGAGCAAGGTTTGTGAGTCGCTTTATCGCAGCTGTTGGGGTTCATTACATGCTGATGCTTGCCAGCTTTTCAGAAGCCTCGGCTGACGATTATCTAATATTATGCTTCAGTGTAGAAGTTCTTCGAGAAGCACCGTACGAAATATACCCGCGGTTATTCAGCGACGACAGGGAAATGAAGTGCTATACTTTGATCCTTACCGTTTGACGTTGGTATATAAGGACAGGGAAGGAATCTCGATAGGACATCCATCGTTTGGTCTGCGGTGCTCTTCTATCTCATCCTCCAGCCATACACAACACGATGTTTCACCGCTGTGTTTTTGTCATCGTCGCCTTTTTCATTTGCCTTGCGACAGCGGCTCCGGTTCTCCTTGGGACCGACTCGAATATCAGCGACGTATCGACAACACTCCGAAGCCTCTCCAGCTCTGGTACATTACCCACCACACTGGGTGTCAAAGATATCGAGATGGAAAATGATGGATCATCAACGTATGTTGTCGTCTTTGATATATAAAACAATATATCTGACGGTGTTAATCAGAACTGGTCCTCGAAAGTTGCTTAGCATCTTTCAGAAATACAGCCAGTGGTCATCATCTCAATTGCCAAACCACTCTTCCGTGTCATTGCGCCGCAAATTCGCTCGTCGGTGAGTATTTTGTTCGAGCTCAGATGCTATGTGGATTGAGCTGACAAAACACCATCTAGACGCCATCCAGTAGGTTTATTTTTCTGGGACACGAAACTGGAGGCTTACCTGGATTTCAAAGTGAAATCTCTTTTTGTTATCAGATGACTCCCCGATACTAGAGACGTAGATGGTGCCGGCAGGCCCAGCAACACAACTATACCCATATCTTATGCGACCCCGGACCACAGCACGACATATACCCAGGATATTTTTGTCCGAAGGAACTCCAATCCACCAAACTTGACCAAAGCTGTTGGAGCGCAGAATCATATCATTTGCGACAGGCATCGATAGATTTGTCCTCCAGACACCGTTACGACGAAGAAGAGAATTACGAATTTTGTACACTATGTAGACGTTCTGAATCTTGAATTCAGGAAGAGAGCATTTGAACATGGACGACGTTCATTGTCCCCTAAATTTGAAGAGAAAGATTACGTAAGCTATGAATAAGGAATTTTTGACATGGTTTTGTTCTCTCTTTGCCTGGCATCATCGTCGAGGTGGTCTTCTGCCAGGACTCTCCTCTCATCCTCAGATAGCTCAACAGCCGCGTCGTCCTTCAATAATCCGCTTTCTTCTTCTAACTACACCCAAATATTCTCTCAAAACTCGTAATCAAGATGGACTCCTACCCCCAGTATCCCGAATCTGGTCCTCGACCCCACCCTTACCTTCACGAACCACTCTTATACATAACTAACATCCCACCCTACATTTCCGATGAAAACCTTGCGGTAGCCTTTGTCTCCTGTGGCCCGTTCAGGCCCAAAATCCATCGCGACGGATCTCCTAATCTTCTGTCTGGAACGATTGAATTCAAGTTCCTCGAGAAAGGTACATCTGAATTTTGGCATTTGAGTCCTTAGCAACCTTCTGACTGGGCTGATAATTGAAATTGCAGCGGAGAAGGCTCTAACGATCCTCCAATCGCGTAATATACCAGAAACCATGCCTCCAGTTCCTCTGGTTTTGTCTCCTTATCCGCCTACGAACCCACCCACGCCATTACCACCTCCATCTGCCTTGCCACGACTTGTAAAGCAGCTTCCTCCTGGTTTTACGGACTCGCAACTGTATGACGTCTTTCGGCCCTTCGGTGCACTTGCATCAGCAAACACTCAGACTCCTCTCGGACCTGATGTCGCTATAATCGAGTTTTGGAATGAAGAAGATGCAATCCAGGCAGAAGAAGCTATGCACTGCGCGGAAGTCGAGGGACAAAACATCTCTGTCCAGCTTTACCAGCCTGCAAGGCGGCCTATGACCTCGTTGCCAGAATTCAACGTCGGCGCGCCGTCCTTTGTGCCCTCGGGACTGACATATTCGCCTTACTCAGCTCCACAGGTCAGCCCCTTCGAGAGTCGTTGCAATATCATAACTGACTGTAATTTTATAGTATTCCCCTCCTCGTGCAAGCCCTTACTCGCCTATTCGTTCACCTGTCCAGGCTCCTTTGCCATTCATACATGGACCGGGCCAGCAAGTCCAACTGGCTCCTTCAAACGGCCCAGGTTCAAATAGTCATAGCGGGCTCATCGATCCGTGCAACTTGTTCTGCAAAGTTAGTGAGCTCCATTATTTCATATATAACCTTGTGGACTAATTCGACCCTTTGCGTTTCTCAAGAATTTGAGTCCAGAAATTGACTCGAACAGTCTTTTTGCTCATTTTAGCCGGGTAATGATTTTTTGTTTTTGTTTCTCAGAAGAGATGACTCAGATATTCTTGATTTTGCTATCAGTTCGGTCAAATCGTCAGGTATGAATGTCGCTTCGATGATGATATCGTGCTGCCTAACATTGATTTACTAGTGCTCGCGTCATGCGCAACGAAAACGGAGAAAGTCGTGGCTTTGGTTTTGTCTCGTACCATCAACCAGAACATGGTATTTATATCCATCACCAGACGTGGAGACCAATTCTCATATCTGTATTTGTAGCCAATGAAGCCATGCGGGTGATGAATGGAGCAACCTTGGGTAGCAAGCAGATTGTCGTCCGTCTGCATGAACCCAAGCAACTTCGACAAGAAAAATTAGCTCATCGATTCAATGGGCACCCAAGGAGATCATCAAGCGGTGCGACAAGCCCAGCTGCGTCTGAAGCTGGCGAAAGTTACAGTGGCTGGAATAGTCCCCGGATGTATCCTGGCCAAGCACCTGGCTCTCCTGCCCTTTCACCTAAGCCAATTCATTTTGAGCGACCTGATCGGGGACGGAGAGGGTCTGGGAGCTACTATACCGTGAGCAACAACAAAACTTTTCCGTTGAATTGCAACTAATCCGTTTCTTTAGGCTGCCCTTAACGGCACATTGAATGTTCCAATGACTTATAACTCACTCTCCACCCTCTCTCCCGTCGTGCGAAAAGAAGTTCTGACCGGAGAACTGAGTCGTCGAATCAAATCCATGGAACCTGTTGATGATGCCGTTGTGGACTCTGTCGTTGAATCCCTGGTCTCTCTTTCTCTCAGCAACGTACTTCAATACCTTGATGATCCTGCTAGACTGGCGGACCAGATTGAAAGCCACAAAGACAAACAACCCAAAGTCCCGACACCTGAGCCATCTCCAATTCCTGTGGTGGCTGATAACATCTCTCAAATTCTGGATACCAACCCTGCCACTGCGAGTGCTCCTGAGCACCCTTCCACACCAGTGTCAGTGAGCCCATCCCTGCTGACGCCTCCACGCACATCGTCCCCAGCAGGATCAGTGCCGCCGATTTCTGAGAGAGACAGAATATATGCTGCCATCACCAAGCTCGAATCGTCCCGTCAGTCAGAGCTAACCGACCTCGTCATGAGCCTCCCCAAACGTGACCGGGCAATGTGCCTCTTCAACACCGAAATCCTTCGTGCTAAGTTGGTCGATGCGAAAGTTATTCTGGACAGTGATGATGGCGACGAAGTAGTCGATGGAAAGGGGGCGGACGCCCAGTCTACCAAGTCAGCACCAGCACCTGTGCCTATGACTCCTCAAGCAAAGAAGACGGTGCCTCCTCAAGAAGTTTCACCACGTACTCCTGACCTATCGTCACGAGGCCCTTCGGCCACTGCTTCTCCTACACCAGTCACACCTTCTGGAAGCGGGTCTGCTTCGGGTGGCCACACTATAGCTTCTCTCTCCAAGCTACCTGCAGCGGAAATTATCAGACTGGCGAACTCATCGTCTGCGACTGGTCTCCCGCTGCCCAAGGCCGATCCTCTCATCGTACGAGCCACCGATGATTTCATTGACAGTCTTTTGGACAAATCAATCCAGGCTCAGAAACAAGCCCTTGGAGAGAAACTGTATGTTCCGATTGTCATACTACTAACGTTTATGCCTCGCATCTAATATTTATTCCTTCATCAGTTTCAAAGTTGTCAAAACATTGGGTGTCAAAGGAGCGGTAAGCGGGCGACATAGCATTCTGTTTGCAAACGTTAATCAACCAACTTTATTTTAGCCCAAAATCACGATCGCCCTTCTGGACCAAGAAGATCTTCGAGCCCTTGCACATCTTATGAATAGCTACACACCCGTACTCAAGGAAAAGGCCCTTGCCCTGGCTGTTCCTAAGTAGAAGGACACACCGATGATCTCAATACCCCGCCTCCGTTTTTCACATTATAAGGATTCTTGAACTTTTCTATTATCTCTTCCTTGTCATTTTTGAAGGATGGTTGCCTGCGACCCATCCCAATCCATCCTTTCCTCTCATCTAGGAAATCGGAATTTTCACGTTTACCATGATCCCATCTTTACACACCGGGGCTTTCAAATGTAAAGGCCCTTTTATATTCTGGAACCCCCAATGTGTTATCCATCTTTCCTTTGCATATAACATACTATACTAAGTACACACATACCGCCTCTCAAATATTGTTCCAACTTTCCTTGCTTTCAGTGTACGCTTCCGCCCCCATTTTATCTTCCATCTACTCTTATCTTTTTGGAAACTGCTTCCTTTCCTTCCTTTCACCTTTACGACCGTTGATGATCACCCATTTTCATTATCTAGCTAGTACTCATGTTTTCTATTGTTTCTACTCGAATTGGCATGTCTTGACAGATTTTTTGTCTTTGGTATTTTTCATTTTTCATCATTTGAGTTCCTCTGACGTTGAGCCAAAAATCGTCTTGTGGAGTGAACATCGAGCGGCCAAATTAGGAAGGAGAGCGACCAACCCCTATCAACGGCACGTCGCGCAGCAACTGCACTCTTTCGAAACTACGTCTGATCTATCCAAGGATCGCAACACCATCTCTCCACCATCTTTCTATCGCTCTTTGACAAGATATATCCCAGCTCTCAGACAAGATGTCCTACAAAAAGTCTGGTTTATATCCACCAAATCCTGTGACTTCTCGGGGAGTTTCAACCAAGCTCAGCTCAGTCAAAGACAAGGTGGTCTACACGTCTGGAAGAACCGTGCTGGTGAGCCTCATGAGCTGAACTTCAGGTCTTGGAAAACCCCCTGTTGATTTCATTGACTCTGCTCTCATTCAGATACGCGATCTTAAGGTTTTGCTTCCCGATCGCCCATTCATCCAGCGTGCTTTGGTCCTGACAAGTTTGCCTCCGACCAGAACCCGGGATTGACGACATCGTACTCGGGTCACATACAGAATGCAACCGTTGCGCGTATCTCGCCATCAGGGTACTACTGTGCTTCTGCGGATGTTACTGGAAAGGGTACGCTGCCATCCACGACACACAACCTGGAAGGGTAGCTGAACTGGATAATGGCACAGTGAACGTATGGGATGTTGTCGGAGAAGAGCAAGTTCTCAAGGGAGAGTATAGGGTCCTCTCTGGCAAAGTGTATGTCATGAAAACTTCTCGCTTTCCGTTTTGCTCACATATACGGGTTATAAGGAACGACCTGTCCTGGGATGGAGAAAGTAAACGTATCATTGCCGTTGGTGATGGTAAAGAGAAGTCAGTAAGATCGCGACAACAGAATCAACCGTTCTATTGAAGATTTGAAATGTGATATAATGCTAGGTTTGGTCATGCCTTCATGATGGATACTGGGTCTTCCACTGGTGAAATTATTGGACATTCCAAGGTTCGTTTGCGGATTCATGATGAGACTACTTTGTTTCTTACCATTATTTTTTCAACTAGGTCATCAACGCCGTATCCATCAGGCATCAGCGACCATTCAGAGCCGCCACTGCTGGCGATGACAATCAGATCGTGTTTCATACAGGCGCACCGTACAAATACGAACGGGTATGCAATCTAGATGGTTGTGACGGTTCAAATCCGCTTACTCTCCACCTCGCTTCCCTCAGACGATCAAAACACATACCAAGTTCGTTCAAGACGTCCAGTATTCACTTTCAGGAGACCACTTTGCGAGTGTCGGCTCTGATGCGAAGGTTTTCTTGTATGATGGCAAAACCGGTGATACTGTAGCAGAGTTCACAGATAGCCCGCATAAGGGCACAATAGTGCGTCTCATAGCTTTGGTTTACTCTTGTCAAAATGTCGAAAAAACCCTGATCTCTTGTTCAGTTTGCTTGTTCGTGGAGTCCGGATAGTAAATCCTTCTTCACGTCGTCCGCAGATTGCACGGTCAAACTCTGTAAGTTAGCCTAGTATGGGTATTGAGATCCAAGACATCTGAACTTTCTTTCTTTTCAAAACAGGGGACGCGCAAGCTCAGAAAGCGGTGACCACATGGACCGTTGGATCTGGTCTCAACCACCAGCAAGTCGGTAACACATGGAGTGGGCAAAACGACCTCGTCTCTCTCTCAATGTCGGGTGACCTGAACGTCTTCGACCCAAGGACAGGCAGTAAACCCGTTCAAATTTTCAGTGTATGCACACACCATTTCATATCATGCGAGCTTATCGTACTCATTACCTACTTCTGAACCAGGCTCCTCAAATATCCATCACAGCAATCGCACCGGCATCCTCAAGCACATTTTTGACGGGCACCGCTGATGGTCGTGTCTATTCGAACTCAGTGTCCACAAAGGAGACCAAGGCCCTCGAAGGCCAGAATCATACCAACAACGTTTCCGGAATGGCCACTCCTGGAGAAGGTGGCCCAATTCACTCCATAGGATATGACGATCAAGTCAGAGAAATCTCCGCGAATGGTCTTGGATTCGTGTAAGTTTAAGCTTTTCTCCATAATTCTATTATGACACGGTCTCATCATGTTTTTTTTTTTTTCTTTTTACTGTTGACATGATTGTCGTAGTCCTGCGTCTGTTGGAACAGCTGCTCAACCAAGATCGATCGCTGTCGCTGGAGATTCAACCGTATTCGTCGCGGAAATCGGGCATGTGGAGGCCTTCCGTTCCAACCAACGGGTGTTTGATCAGAAGACATCTTTCGAGCCCAGCGCCATCGCTGCTTCAGGAAAGCTTGTCGCCATTGGAGGCGAGGTAAGGTTTTTTTTTGTTCCCTCCGTCTATCGTGAAGTCTGAGGATGATGGACTGACGTCTTATTTTTTGTATTAGGATCGGAAAGTCAGACTCAGTGAATGGGATGGGAAATCCCTGAAAGAAGTCGCCGTCCTCGAAGGCAACCAAGGAGCTATCTCATGTCTTGCATTCTCACCAGACGGAAAGTTCCTTGCTTCAGGAGATGTACGTCTCTTCTTTTATTTTATCAATACGTGCGCTCTGTGGCTAACAAAACATTTCCTTTCCACAAATAAAATAAAAAATAACAATCCTACACAGTCATCAGGCAAGATCATCCTCTTCGACCCGTCCGACCGCAAAACCCTCACCACCCGCTGGGCACACCACACCGCGCGCATCAACGCCTTCTCATGGACCGCCGACTCTGTGCACTGCGCGTCCGGCTCGCTTGACACCCACGTCTACGTCTGGAGCACCGTCAAGCTAATGAAGAACGTCGCGATCAAGAACGCTGGGCCTGGGGGTGTGAATGGGGTGCTGTGGCTTGATGGCGGGAGGGGTAGGGAGGGGAGACTCGTCTCGGCGGGGTATGATGGGTGTGTGAGAGCTTGGGAGGTCGTTTTTCATGTGTAAAGAAAAAGAAGAAAAAAAGGATGTCTGACTCTCTCTCTTGAAATCTTTGGTGGCGATTTATTACGTGACTGGCGACCACCGGGACCCGTGTGACATCACCGTCACACGTCTCTGCTCCCCTCGTCGCCTTTCCGCGTTTTCCTTGCAAGGAACGCCCAGAACCCCGTTCCTGCCCCTACCACCCTTGCTCTGTGTAAACAAAACGTTTATTACACCCTGAATCATATGTCTTAGTCCCAGTCTCATTTTCAACCCTACCAGTGAGTTTTTTGATAAGAACGAGTTGAATGAGAAAAGAAAAGCAATGATTCCTGACTTCCCCACTCACTCTAGGACTCCGTGATCGAGGTTTGAAAATCACGCACACAGCAGAACAATGATCAGGGTACCAGTGCATAATGAAAATAACTTTCCAATGATTAAATCTGGAGACAAACTCTGCATCCACACGGCGCGGCTTTCTCGATACCCCTCTCCAGATCCCGTTTCCACGAAAGGTTGTATGGGTCCATGGACTCCTTAGGGCCCGAGATGCCAAAGGGTACAAATCGAATAGTGTCGATGGCTGGGACGTTGATCACAACGGTGGCCAGGCACATGATATGATCCTGCCCTTGTCCGGTCATGTTTTTCTCTCGTTCGACGACGGAATCGAACATCGGCTTGAGGTGCGGGGAATCAGATATCAATGATTTGATCGAGAGGACTGAGATGTCCTCGGCTCTGAACGCATTGATAAGATCGTCGTCGGTCACAGGAACTGTGGCGGCTGTGAATTTGGGGATCAGGTTGAAGTACAGACAGTGGTCGTGGAGGGCTTCATCTGTTTGGAGTTTGAGGGCATGTTTAACGGTTGACATGAGCAACGGTCTGTAAAACTATCAAGAGAAATAGTGAAGTCAAAGAAATAAAGCATCGTCAAAACAGAACGCACCTGCACCCATCTCTTCGTCTTGATCTCCACCTCCGACGCGGTCAATCCGAAATCTGCTTTTGCTTTCATTTCCTTCTGAGGATCTTTGTAATGCTTTCGCGTTTCCTTCATTATCACACACATCTTCTTGTGCACCTTCCAGTCCTTCGTCTGACATTCTTTTGTCTATGCAGATATAAAGGAGATCGACATCATGATTTCATCTCACTGTCAACATGATCACGAAAGCCAAACCAGCCATCCAACAACCACACCCGCCCAACGTCATGTTTCGAAAAATAGGAAAAGAGGACGTACACAATAGTGGGCACGCTTGCATTGCGAGCACGCTCGAAGCGGTGTTTGCGCCGAGTCAGACGCATAGCAATACTGGCATTGCTTCATGTCGCGCGCCATTTTAGGGAGTTCTCCCCGTATTGCGGTTGGTGCCATCCTGCTAATGGTGGTGGTGGAGGAAGAGAAGCAGAGAACGTGTAATAGATGGCAGAGAGATAGACAAGGGTGTGATTTGCCATTGTCCGAGAGAGGAAAGTGACATGAGAAAGGAGGGTGCGAGTGACCTCAGGTTCAGTTTTAAGCGACAGAAGGGGATCTGAAAGGCAAAGACTTCTGTTAAAAAGTTATAATGTATGAATATTCAGAGATAATGAAAAATAACAATTGTATAGAATATAATTAAGGTCCGGTAATGGTTTGGAGATAGGGTATCGATCATCGATGCTAAAGCTAAGAAAATGAAGATGAGAGGAACGAAATGAAAGGTCCATATCAACAATAACGAATGAGAAAACGGAAACGGAAACGGGAATAGAGGGATCTGTTGAGGTCGAGAATGAAAAGGCAAAAGTACGATGAAGAGTGAAGGGAAGAACTATGCAAGAGGGTATGGTCAAGGCAGTCCATAGATGGACAGAACAGAATCATAAAGGAACAAAAAAATAGAAAACACAAGGGTTTGTGGTATATTTGGCGAAGAGAGATGAATGCCGTGGATTGATATATGAATTGGGTCATTGGGAATTACGGAAACGAGAAAAACAGCGGAAATTGAGGTAAAAAAAGAATGAACCGGCGAAGAGGAAACTTGAAGAAGAAGATGTGAGGAAAATGGTGATCCGGGAATTAGTCCATGAGACGATGATGATAGAAAGATGTGCGAGAAATCGGCGAAAGGGGATTTAATCGGGAGAAGGTTAATCTTTAGATCTCAATGTTTAAGTCCAGATTCTACAACAAAACATTTATTAGCGTCAAAGAGATGAAGATGTGACTCGACACGTACCAAATGTTTAATACTTGATAGCTGTGATGTGGATTAAAATCAACAAAACGGTTCCTACCAGTCCAATAAAAAGATACTCACCTGAGGGTCAAACCTGATTTTGCGTTTTAACATGATTCTAGACCAGAGCGGACGAGAAACACCATACGTCCTGAGTATATCCATTTTTGTGGAATGTGAAACCTCTCTATCATATGGAATATCGAAGAAGACGGACAAGGTTTAGTAAGGATTGGGTGGGGGGATCCAAAAGACAGACGCACCTCAGGGCGGCCATTAACTCGCGATACGTGATAGGCCTGTCTCCAGGTCCGGCACTCATCACCTCCACAAATTTCTGGTGATAAAACAGCATTAATTCGTCTTATCTTACAAAGAAGGGACAAATATACTAGATACATACCTGTATAACGACGCCCCCACGACCCACATTTACCATCACCTGGGAATCGGTGCAAGCGGATATGCATACTATCTGTGCTTGGATCGCCCCGCCGTCTGACGGACGCTGACAGGGGCAGAAACCCAAGCATTCGACGTCTTCCGGTTCTAACTTGACATACTTGAATCGAGAAAGGTAACCCGTTCCCTCGAGGTTTCGGTAGATTGGCTCCACGATTCCTGAATTTAGGAAAGATAAGAGGGTGAAATGAGTGAAATGAAAAGGCTTACTGTGACGGATTAAACCTCTGACTGTGAAGGTGTGAAGATATATAAAGCTCGGGTATCTGATAGTGATAGACGAAAGGTTTACGTACCTTTGCTCGTAAAAGAATTTCCTTCTTGGTGGCATCTCCGATGTAAGAGATCTATGCCGAAAATGTTAGTAAGATGTTAAACTTCGTCTAAATCAGTAAAACTCACTTAACAAAGTACCACTATGACAACAATCGAGAATCGACTGAGAGGAGTTCTTGAGAACGAGGGTGGACAATTGAAATAGCTTGCTCACGAATAGTCGAGACCCCTTTGTAGACTGCACGCGTTTGACTAGCCAATCGTTGAGGAACTTGTCAGTGATGATCTTGTCCTGATCCTCAACGTCATCCGAGTCTTCGCTCTTTTGAAACGCATCGCAAGGCAGCATGTCTGTGTTAGAAAATCGTTGAAATCAGCAAGTTGGACGACATCCTTCAGAGCAATGTGATAAATACATTCTTCTCTACCATCCCTTTCCCTGGAGGGTACCTCCGGATCTTCTCTGTTGCTCGAGTGGCCCGAGACTATGAAAAACGTAATGTGAAGAACATTGAGTAATCACCATGTTGTGTATCGAGATTCAAACTCACACATAAAAAAATAGTCCGCATTCACCCCAGGGCGCACGAACCGTCTCACTGCTTTCACGATGTTCTCCTGGGTCGGTGGGATATACTTGTAGTACTGAATACGACGGCCTTGGAAATCGATGAATTCTTCTAATGCGTCGGAAAGAATGACGATATTGCTTGACTTATAACCGTGGTGGCCTATTACATATCGTGTGAGCGAAGTCCTCATCCGAACAGTCCACATAAAAAAGATGGCTTACGGATTAACATGTTCTGGACGGTTGAAATGTCATGCTCCGTACCGTCCAGGCCCCAGCCTTTCACCTGGTTATACTCGATACCGATTAGGAGAGCATATTTCCTGCGTAATTTAAGTTCACGTCGGAATCGGATCTGGAGTATGAATAACATATCGAAAAGATCGATGATGCCTGATAAGCGTTATTGAATCAAAAGAAGACGGCTCAAGACTCACCAAAACTCTAACTCTCAGTAACCCATCTTTGAGGAGCTTCCTAGCTCTTCCTGGAGATGGAGCACTATCGGGAGTAGTAGCCGACATGAAGCCGCGATGGTTAAGTCGATCAGGGTTTTTGACGTGAATCGTGACGGTGTCGAAATGACCTTAATGGGCGGCTAAGTGATTAAAGTGACGGGGAGTGTGGGGGGAAGGGGAAGGTGGAAAAT
The DNA here is from genome assembly GCA_019904355.1 of Psilocybe tampanensis. NCBI lineage: Eukaryota > Fungi > Basidiomycota > Agaricomycetes > Agaricales > Agrocybaceae > Psilocybe > Psilocybe tampanensis. The sequence continues at coordinate 25,863 of JAHXRV010003332.1, read as the reverse complement.
AGGGATTAGATAAAAGAGTAAGATGACTAGGTGTTGGACAAACCCATGGAATGCGCGAGGCCTTTAAAGAGATTGGGGCGGGAGGGAGGCTGTGTATCTGGTCGTATCCTCGGTGGTCACGTTTCAACTTGAAGCTGGGGGTCCATTGTATCCCGCATTCCAGAGAGAAAATCCATCACAATGCGACTGGGCAAAGGGGTGTAATTTGTATGTCTACCACGTGGGGTCCCAGAAAAGAAGTGTCGACAGAAGACGGGATACGATTTGTTAGGATTGTCGAGAGCATGAGTCATATTGAAGAAAATGAAATCCAGGGTGCGATCTGGATTTCGACTGTGAAGGGGGAGGCAAGGACAGTAGATGCTCGGGCTGTGGCAAAGGAATAGTCGGTGAAACAAACAAGCAAGCTAGCTGTCAGCTTTTTTGGCCACGGATGTCAATTTCTCCCTGGGGCCTCACGTGGGATATGGATTCGGTCACCTGTACTGGCGGACAGCTCAGCTTTAAGATTGAATTGGATTTCGTGAAAGAAGAAAAAGAGAAGGCGAGCGCGGCGGTATTCAACATGGCTTCCGAGTCGATGAAAAAACGGCAACTTGAAGGTATTCATGATGGTCTGATGGGGCAACTTGAAAAGCTGTTGATGTAGACTCACTACCAGTGATACACTGATACACAGCATGATACGCAGGTATTCGATGCACAATACGGAATGAATTCCATCATTGATTCATTCATCAACAAAAATCGGTGCGCGTGTAGGGTTACAAAAAAAAAATTGTTCGAATGTTCGAAGGTCCGCTTCTTTTCCGTTGTCATTTCCGTTCTTTTCTTTTTTGGCATCAGGATGCAGAACTTTCCGCAGCGTCGTTGATGATGACCGCGGCCGCTTTTTCAGAGATCATATACACGGCTGCGACAATGTAAAGACTTGGTATCTTGGGGAAAACGCTAGCATCGACCACGCGCAAACCGTTTACGCCTTTGACTCGGAATTCGGAATCGAGTACGGAAGTCGTCCGGTCGTCGGCCGCGCCGATGGGCACTGAGCAGCTCGCATGGTGTCCCCACGCTTCGTCCCGGATCCACTGTTTTACATCCGCCTCGCTCTGAATCGCACTCCCAGGTATCTCCTCCGTGAAAACACCGCCGAGGGGCAGCAAGCTATGAAACATCTTGCGTGCGAGCTGCACACCCTCAAACGATGCTTCAGCATCAAGGTCCCCCCCAACATCAAAGCTCCTAAAATTGATCTGTGGCGTGTCTCTCGGGTCCGCCGACCGTAGGGTGACCGTTCCGGCATTGTTTCGACTATGAGCTTTGAGGACGAGCCACGTCCAGTGGCGGCTGTCTGCGCTTGTACGGTTCGAGTACCCAGGGAAGTAACCGTGGAAGTTGGCTGGCACGCCTGCTATGATGATATCCGCCTCTGTCTTCGCCGAGACGCTGGTCTGCTGGACGATACCGAGTGCGTACCCATTCGTGGCATAAACGCCATGGTCGAGAGAATTGTCCCGCCATTGAATGAAACATGGGTCATTGGTCGTGTTGAGGAACGTGCATCCCGCCAGGTCCACGAAACCGGTAGCCGCGGAGCCTACAACGCCTACTTCGTATCGATCTTGCATATTGGTGCCTACGGCCGGAGAGTCAAGGACGATGGAGATGTTGTGAGAAGCCAATTCGGCGCTTGGTCCGATACCAGAAAGCTTCAATAACTGTGGGGTATTGAATGCGCCAGCGGACAAAATGACTTCGCGATTAGCGAAGAAGGATCCGCTGCCCGTCGGTGACGCCGAGGCAGAGTTGGGGTCGGCCCGGTAGAGGTGACTTCCTGACATGTATTCGACGCCTATTGCCTTCGGTGTTCCAGGTGTCGTCGTCGTATCGAATAAAACACGCGTCACTAAGGTGTTGAGTTGCAAGTCGAGTTGGTATTTCTTGCTCCCATCGGGGTTAACCGCGTTGATGGTGTCGAGAATGAGCTTGCGTTGACTTGAGCGTGTCTTTGGGCCATTGGAGACGGAGATCGGAACTTGATACAGTCCAGTGGTGGTATCTCTGGTCGGGGAATCACTATTCAAGTCCGTGATCAGAACTTGGGCCAATCCTCCGACTGTTGATAAGAGGCTGCCGAGAAGCCCCTCACCCATGGCGGTCGCAGCACCTTGAACCAAGCTCAAGACCTTCGAGTCCTTGAGGACAAGGGAGAGACTCGTGAGTGAGATATCGAGCCAACCTGCAAATCCATGACCAGGGGTCCCCGGAAGAAGATATTGCGCGTTTTCAAGCTTGATCCAAAATTGTCGCATGTTAGCTGCTGACCACGAATCATCGCCCGTGATGCTGGCGATGTTATTCCAGTCGCTTTCTGCGGGGTAGATCATCACCATTGCGTTATGCTCCGCGCATCCGCCGAACGTCCCAGTGCGAGGGTAATATATTCCCAGTGGTTGACTGCCCGCTGGGGGATTTGGGCCGACAAAAAATTCGCCGTTGGGTAACTGCCAGGTGAATTTAGAATCTTTTTGAGCGGTTGCTGGGTCGTCATAATGCGATACAAAGTACTGCCAGTGGATTGGGGTGTACTCCGATGCCTGGGCGTTCAGAGCTGGGACCCGTATAATAGGGTCGTCGCCATGATCATCCCCAGCGTCAATCAGCAGGACAGAAAATCCAGCTTGTGCGAGACGAGCTGCCAAGGGTCCCCCGCCTGGCCCAGAGCCGACGACAATGTAGTCATATGTGCTGTTCGGGTTGGTAGAACGAGGGTTTGGGGTTCTGATTTTGGCGGCATTGATTAGAAGAAACCTTTGGCAAGATGATAAACATCTATATCGAATCTAATCAAGGAAAGGAACTGACCAGATGGACAATTGAACGAGGATCAAGGATCTTGCTGTATAACTGAGATACATCGTCAACTATGGACGAAAGAAATCCAATGTTGGCTCTCTTCGTGATTTTTGTGTAATGCTGTTGGTAGCAGGTGAGCAGTGGAGCAGTTTTGCTTCGCCATAGATGCACTCTGTTGTAGATATATATACCATCGGGCATGACAGATTGAACGACAGTGCTGCGAGTGCAACGGAATCGAACCATGCGAGCGTGATTATGTACTTATGTAATGGTCGCGAAAGTTTCTCTCATCACATGATCAGAACGCCGCGCGACGTCATCGAGTTTATCGCGAACGCGCTGTACCCGTTGCAAACCCGTAGAATTAATTTGGATCAGGTAGTAGAGTATTACATGAGGAATAATTATCGTACATGACGTATCAAGGTAATATTGTTTCCCGCGTAAATGTGAAGGGTAAGTCTGACAGGAAATTAAAAGAAAATAAAAAACCATTAATCAAGAATGATGGAACACGTCGGGTATTGCGACATGGACATAATATCTGCCAATTTTCGGACAGTGTGTATTTGGCAGATTGTCTAACGGGATCTTATCTGCAGATTTGTTTGACGTGATAACGATGTGGCGATGATGAATAAGAATTACACTTCGAAGAATGATGAAGTGACCTGACCAGACCAATGCACTGGTCCGAGAAAGCAAGTCCGAGGGTACGAGGGATATGCGTACTGTATTAGATGATGATGGCAAAATGCACAGCGAGAAGGATCACAATTTAAGGATCCCACGTGTGTTCTGTGCGAAGCATTTGAAATCAATCAATGAAAACGAGCACCAGTGGGATGAAAGGGGATAAGGAAAAGGTAGCTTACCAGTGGGCGTAGACTGGAGAGCTGTGACGGTGGTGGAAAGAATGTCAGCTAACTTTGTACGTGTAACTATAGAGTAAAAAGTATAACCTGCGGTTCGCATTTAGCACGGATCAACGTTTTGTTGAGCCGTTCATTGCTAGCGAGGCACCATCTGTGTTGGAAGACAGAGCAGGTAACGTCGCAAGATTTGCTTGTTGCAAAATAATCATCCAGCCGTCTTCGGCGATCCCGACGTACCCCATCACTGCACCAAGAACAAGGAATCATGATCAGTTGCGGAAACAGACAGAGCAGGGCAGTTTGTGGACAAACTTGATTGACTTCATGATTTGCCTATAGGTTGGTCCTTTATTTGTTTTTAGAAGCTGGACGAACGACTAGAGTTGTCAAGGGCTTGAGTAAGTGGTGCGGCAGTGCAATGCTAACTTTTACACACCTGGATCATGGCCCCGCCGTCATGAGAGTCTAAGGTCGCCTGTGAGTCGTCACAGGATGAAAAACAGATCTACGATGGCCAATCGTCTGCATTTCAATCGAATGGGAGCATGAATCACAGTTCACTTACCACCTGTTTCTCGTAAATTGGGAGTCGTGGACAGAATCCCATACAATGGTCCATCCGTTTCTTCCGGGATGCAGCTTCTTGTGTGGGCAGAAGATGATCTGAGCTTTCAGACATTACGTTCGTAGAATAGCAATGTTTTTCCCGGCGTGGCATCCCGAAAAGCGCGGCTTTTGCCTTGCTCATCTCATGCTGCAAGGGTTCATAGACTTGCGATCACCGTGTATAAGCATATTTTCTTGCGCAGTAAGAGATGGACGGTCACCTCGACGAAACCCATCCTGAACTAAAATTGCCATTAAGACTTTGCAAAGATTGCTAGGAGAAACGTCATTGAACTTACTTATACTCCGATAACCCTCCACGCGATTACACTGTCGATGGCGCAGGTCTGCCGTGACCATCAGCTGAAATACACCATAAACTACACATCAAGATAACTCACTCAACAAGGTTCCCGAATAGCAACTATCAAACAGAGCCACAAGTTGGGACCCTTCTGGAAGACATTGTACGAGAAATCGATTCAAGGTCTACAATTTCAAGTTGACATGATGATGAGATTTTTATCTGAGGTAACACTTAAAAATTAAATGGTACCTTATCAGGGATCGCCATTGAATCAACGATAGTGACATCTGGGTCGTCCATGCCATCGGAGGCTTGTGAAAATTTCACCCCATCGCAAGGGATTATGCCTATCCATGGTCAACGCTAGATCAGGAGACAGTCGTTTGATCAAGACGTACATTGCTCCTTGCCACCATCTTCCTCTGCAACATAACCCGGACGCTGATAACAGTGGCCTGAATCTAATACATATCGACCATCATCAGAGAGCTATCATCCAGGCCAGTGGAAAGTCGCCTCACAGGCAAAGAAGAAGTTGGCGTTAGGGTGAGAAGGAATCAAGGCCTCGAGCTCGCGGAGCTGTAAATATTTCCCAAATCAGAACGACGATCCCTCGAATTCTGACTATGGCTAAGGACATACTATATTGGCGTTCGTTGGGGCCATATTGTCGGGTGTTCCCTCCCTATCAGAGAGAACGATGACCTTATCAAAGTTAAGATCTAAAGTAAACGCACGAGGTCAATATAGGTAAATATGAACGGAGCCGTCGTACCTCTGAGCAATTCCTCGAGGGCCTCAATGTCTTTTCGAGACCCGTTGAGCTCAAAGCTTCCGGTGTTTCTATAGTCAATGCCGATGAGGAGAGCGACCTTGCTTCGTCGCCTTAAACGAGCCTGAGGATGAAAGCCAATGAGCTTGGCTTTCATCGAGAGCGCGGCCAACTTGACGCCAGAGAGAAGCTTACGATGATCTGCGCATAGATATGGAGCTGGCGTGGGCGATCCCTGCCTGGCGCTGGAGTATGCGGTGGGATGAAAAAAGGCATTTGAAGAGGAGAGCAAGATAACTTGGGAGGGTGGCTCGAGGATTGCTGAAGGAAAAAATTCTAATGAATCAGGCTATATATAAAATACAGGAAGGAAGAAGGAGGTGGAAAGGAGCTGCTAACCAACTAACAGGGCTAAATCAGGCTGTGCGAAGTGGACGCGGATCTTGTATTGGGTGAGGAGGCTTTCCATCGGATTCAAGGTGAAATCCCGACCCTAAAAGGTCGCCAAAACTTCCAGTTGGGGCCGTATCGCGAGCACAAAGAATACAGTGTATTTGGATCTCGATTCCAAGACAGAATCCTATGTTTTCATTGTCACCTCTTAGAAACAAATCCAAATCACGATTTTTCAGATACTTACCGGTTAAAATGAAAAGCGGGCATTTGTTGGAGGACCACTCAGTCCCCTTTTCGCACGAGTCTTACGGCGACAGAGCAATGGTGTGGAATCCGATTCCTGGACAAGTGGCAAGTGGAGAAGAGGAAACTCCCTTTCCAAGCTAGGGACATTCTAGAATCGTCAAAAATCCCCCAGGTTGCTGTTGTACGAGTCTCCCCGGCATTCCGCCAGGTTCGACACTCTTTCGCCCTAGAAGGAAGACCGTCCATGTTGAACATATCTATTTGCTGTGCAATTTCTTCTTCAGAGATGCCGATCCATGTTGTTCGAAGGGGTGCAGGGATTGTGCCGGCTTGGGACTGATGAGACACCTGGTACTGGGTTAGAAATGGTACAAGTGTCGTTTATTGAACCGGCCGGCCACTCTGTGCGATTAGTAGAGTAGGTCTGGAGAAACGTTAGATGTGGTTGGAGCTGTAGTAGGAAGGGAAAGAAATTAGGGGACGATACATCGTACCCTGGTTACCTGCCAAAGAGATCGTGCGACAGGCTGTTGCAGACTGTTTGGCCATAGAACTCGATTTGTCTGTCCTTATTTCTTCGGCTTCGTGGTTGATGCCTGCCTCAAAATTCACTGGTTTTTCTTTTCTCTTGATGCGGACTGCCGTAATGAATCAAAGATGGATGATGGACCAGACACGACTGGCATTAGCGTATACCATAGAACACGAAATGTATATAATGGAAAGAGGGGTATGGTACTTCTATGGGAAGAATTATACCGGATCGTAGATTACCTGCATTAATAAATAAATAAATGAGCCCAAAGAGAGAAGGAGAGGAGAGAGAAAAGAGAACACTAGGGCGATGACAAGTCGGCTGTGTCAGATTCCATTGCGATGGGTTCTCTTGCGTTCAGGTAGGAGAGTTTGGATGCTGGGCATCTCGGCCGATCAGACAACCAGCACCCGCGAGAAAGGGGATATAGGAAAGTGCCAGAAAAGTGGGTTCGAGAGAGGCAGGACAGGAGAAGAAAGAGCGGTCCATGTTCTTTGGCGCGATAAACGGAAAAGGAAAAGAACGACAAGGCTGAAAGATCGTTTGAAATCGGATGCACAGATGCCGAAGAGGCGGGGACCTTGGGAGTGTATCAAAGGCCCCAGTGAGCCTACGATTTCCTGATTGACATACGCAGGTCGGCATCATGGCTGAATTTATCAGACAGAAGTGTCAGTAAGTGTCAGTCAACAACTCCAGACTGCGAAATGGACCTACCGAGTAACAGAAGGCGAGTCATAAGAGACTCGGATACCCCGTGTGAGTCAGCGAAAAGGATTGCATTACGAAGGGCAGTGCGACCCCAATCAAAATAAAAAAACCATGTCGAAAAAGGCAAGGGATCCCGTCCTGGAGCTAAAAAAGACGGTTTTCAGGGGCTGAAAAGGCGCTGCATGTCCTGCAAAAAAAGGAGACCTGTCATGAAAAAAATCAAGCAAGCAGAAGTCGATCTTCTTACCAGAGGGCGCTCGCTCGAGAGCTGGTCATAGGGCAAAAGCATAGAACCGGTTCAGTCAGATCGACCCATAGTAAAGGCTCCACAAATGATAAAAAGGAGGCACCTACGTACCTCCGGATTTTGGAAGTTGTTCATTTCGACGGGTTCGGGCTCTCTGGGTTTCTTCCCCCTGCTGGAAGCCCTTTCATTTGCAATCTTGAATTTCTTTTTATATTGGCGATTTCGTTCGTGCATGTCCACATAATACGTGTGGATATCATGGCTTAACAAAACACAAACAATAACAAAACATAAACAATTAACCTCTGAGGAACGTGGAAACTAACGGGAATTCTGCCCACCTAACCAGTGTCATGAGTTTCTGTAGGGTTGGGTGGGGTTCTTTTCCTAGAACACAGCACATCAATTAATGCGGCCAAAGAGACAGTGATGCCCGCTACTCACTCAAAATTTTAACCATCACCTGAGTCATTGAAGTTCCATCCTTATCTTCGTAGGTCAACTGACCATCTTGGGCAGATGAGATCGAGAACTATCGGACACAAAAAGAAAAAAAAAAGTGAGCCAAAACAGCACACAGCCTAAAACATTGTGCTATTAAAAAATGAAAACTTACGACATCAGCAACCACTTTGCTTTCATCATGGATGGATGAGGATCGATCTCTACAAAATCCATGGCAATACATTTCCACCGGCGACAAAAATTCGTGGGCATTCGGCGAATCGATCCAAGGCGCAGGTGCCTTTGCCATTGTTCGATCATCAGTCAATATTGACAACTTTGTGCTTTTCTTTTGAATTGGTCCCGCTCCGTTGGGTCTGGCGTCGCGAACATCGAGAGAGTCCGAAGGGGAAGCCAATACTCGGTCGATGGACGTCTGGGCCCAGGGTTGATTAAACCGGGCTACGGCTGGCATTGTAATCTCTGCAGGAAAGAAAGAAAAAAACGACTAAGTACGTGCCAAGAATGGGTTTTCGGAAGTTCAATACTAACTTGCTTTTTTACGCTCTTAATTAAACGGCAATAATGATGAGGGATAAAACTAAGTCGTTGTAGAGTTAAATTTGGAGTCTGGACTCACGAGTACAGTTCCAAATCGAATTTGTCTTCCGGTTTCCTTTGTTCACCCAGGGGACGTAGACACGATTACACCTGAAATGGACGAGATCTACAAATTGAAAAGCCATTGACGGCCTTGCCCGTTCAAGTAAAAAGATGACGAACCAAGGAGCGAGCCTGAATGACACGAATCAAATACGGCCTTCCATGGGATTAGAAAAAGTCACCGAGAAAGTGATAGAGGTCTCACGATAAAGAAGCAACCTGATGGCAATGGCTCCACGAGGGTCGCTTTTAGAATCTGTCCATCGTGTTCAACCCAGAGATGGTCAGAGATGTAAGAAAGATTGACCCACGTCATCTTGGATCCTTTTTCCATCGCAAGTCTCTATATCTTCCACGAAAAGGAATTTCAATAAAAGGGTTTAAACATTTGCAAAGAGGAAAAAACCATACATTCATTTTTGCCATCTTCCTCAGCTATGTCGTCCGTATCCTCCTGGCCCGAATGTCCGGCGACTATTGGTTGTTAATGAAGACCAACACACCAATTTAAGAACAGAGGACTGACAATGGAAGAAAAAATGATCGGTAGCTTTTGCCCCCTCGACCAACTTCTTCATCTCTTCCATCTGATGTGCATTGTGGAGGAGTCCATTTAGGCAGATTACAAGGAGGGACAAAAAAGTGTTGCGTACAATGTTATCGTAAGTAGGCTGTTTCTGGTCAGGCAGATCGTTGTCTACCAGAACAGTTATATCTGCTGAACTGTATCCGTAGACATCTTGATGGAGTCTCTATATCAGCAAATTAGATAGACAAAAATATAATCATCACACACCTATCAGTAGCTTTTTCATAGAGGCAACATCTCGATGTGGGCCTTTCAGACTGTCCCTCTTTGCCTTCCTCTTCGTTTTCGCCCTCTTCAACGGAGCTGTGGTAAAGTTTTCGATGTTCGCGAACCTCGTTGAAAGAGGGGAAAGAGGCCCCGAGAACGTGGGGGAGCTAAGAGGCGGTTCGTCTCTGACATCTTGGACGCCCACGAGGAGGGCTTTCTTCCTGATCTTAGGTTCGACAGGCTCTGTCACAGGGAGCGCCGCTTTGGAGGATTCGGGTGCTTGTTGCTGCTTGCGGTTCTGGGGCCAAAACTTATACTTGATAATCTTCATCGCGTTGGTTGAGAGTCCCACTAGTGCAGCCACTCAGCGGAGAAGGGGCATAGAAGCAAGTGCTGTAATGTCTTCAATGATGATAACGTTAGAACTGTGCTATATAGTCTTCGGAAACCCATGGAACCAGCCGATATGAAAAAGACATACATCGTTGAAAAGTCGCCACGAGCTGAGCAGGCAGTGCAGTTATGTGAACAAATGCCCCGTACGCCTTGAAGATACCTTGAAGGTTCACCTATCCACGAAGTAAATGTCTCCTGGTGGCAAAGTATCAGGATCGGTGTGAAAGAAGAGGCAAGAGTAAGGATAAATTGCATCGGTGTCGGTGGTTGAGTTTGGCGATCCAGGCACCGTTGATTTACCTCCGAGTACATCGGCGCCAAAGACCAGCCGGGCCGCTGCTCAACAACATTCTCAAACCAAGCAAAAACCGACTCAAAACTTTGTTGGATGCTTGCAAACAAGATGAAAATGCGTGTTCTGTCTCCTGAAGAAATTCAAGCTTCAAACCCTTACAGAGAGGTCATTGTACAATTACTGAACTTTGCTGAGTTTTTTTTGAGTGAGCGAGGATGAAATGTTGAAGGAGTTCTGCAACAGTTTTGAATCGCGATCGCGATTCTCTTGGAATCTGGAATTAACTGATGACAGTGGTGAGAGACAGTGAAAGCAGGTGAGAATTTTGCGGTGCGCCGACATTGTTGCGATGTCTTGAACGTCATGAATCATACGAATAGAAAGGCTGAGGTGCATATAGTACTTGTCTCTCATGCAGGTAGTAAAAGAATCTGCACATCTTGATCGATGGTCGAAGGCAGGTTGAAGGCGACATAGGCAGCCCAATCTAACCTGGATCCGTTCACACATTAATCATTGATGATTCATAGAGTCAGGAGTAGGGTCCCATATGTTTACCGAAAACGCTTGAAAAATCGCCGTCCAGAGGAAGCGCTGTTCTTGAACAGAGAACCCCGAAGAGAATAAGTAGAAAGTTCTGCCGATCCCAGGGTTCTTCTGGATTTGACGGTCTGCATTGCTCAGGTGCGTTCGTTTATGTCCCTTGGTGTATCGATCCGGAACCTGTTATGCCATCCGACAGAATACTGCCCCAGGTTGTGAAAAAGCACGCGGCAGCGCAAGCCTTGATTCATGATGATGCAGATGTGATAAGCAAAATCTCTTCTAGCCACCGAAAGATCCATAGTCTTCGCAGCACATCCCAATGACACCAAGGAACCTGTACAGAGTCCAGCACCGAGTGTTCAGCTGCCTTAACTCGAGTTAAATTTAAGAGCACAACAAAATATCACACATAATCACACAGTCCCTAATCTTCATCATCCTCATCTTCGTCACCGGAACTAGCCAGATCTTCCTCCGCTTCCTCCTCCTTTTCATCCACTTTAGTGGAAGTAGTAGCAGCAGCGAAGCCCGACAAGATTGATTTGGATGACCCAGCGGTAGAATTTTTCGCTTGGGCTTGTTTCCAGGCGTGTGCCATCTGCATGAACTTGAAAGAGGTAGGGTTGGCTTCGCGCTCGTCGTCTGCAAACACGAGGTCCCAATCTGCAGAAATAAAATAAACAAATGAGGATACGAGTTATGGTCGGATACGAAAAGCCAAAAAGAAAATAAAGAAAAGAGAAAGAAAACGGACCTTCGACAGTTTGTCCAGTCTCTTGGTCGACATGGCGTTTCTTGGTGACGATGGGCATCATGCCTTCAACCTTCTTGACATCGTCTGGTGTACCATTACTCTGCTCGAACGTCTTCCATACTTCGAGCAGTGCGACACGCTAAGAAAAGAAAAGAAAAGAAAAGAAAGTCAAACAGAGGAAGAAGATAGAAAAAGAAAGACCTCATACCTCGCTCTTGAGCTGCTTAGCCTTAAGGTCCTTATAACCTCTCTCAAACACCTGTCTAGCGAGCGCCGGATCACCAGGGACCATCTTCCTCTCTGCCTCTTCCTCATCTTCTTCCTCTTCCTCTTCCTCTCTCTCAGATCTCGGAAGCGGCATGGCCTCAGCCTCAAACAAGGCATACGAGATCCAGACCTTCACATGTCCACTTAAGGCGATCAACCTCTCATATAACGCCCGGGCAGTCTCTCTCTCTCCTTCTTCAACCTCAAAGTCGATGTAGGCCTTCCATAGCAGCTCGGGCATCGACAGGGGTGATTGGGAGACAGCCAGCTCGAAGATTGCACGTGTGCGAGCGAAATCTTGGAGTTGGGCTTCGAGCTCTGCAAATTTGATCCAGGCGGAGGAGTTGGAGGGATCCCACTACAGAAGAGAAAAAGGCATTATCAAGACGATGACTTCAGTGGTTGATAGGCGTGTTTCATACCTCGAGATATTTTTCGTACAGGGTACGCGCTCGGTCGAATTCGCGGAGCTATTGGAAAGGGATGGGAATGAACGACCATAAACCACTTCAATGACTGGAATTGACCAACCTCGACTTCTAGATCGATATAACCTTTGAAAAGCGCTTCCTTGGGACACATCCCAATCGCGGTGCCGAGAATCTTACGAGCAGCCGGCAGCTCAAGTCGCCGGACCTCGAATTTGGCGAACATCAGCCACAGTTTGGCGAATGTGAATTGTTTGTGTGGAACGAGCTGAATGGCAGTTTGGTATATTTTTCGCGTCCGTTCGTAGTCCTACAAGATTTTTTAGAAGAGTAAAAAGTGAATTATAGAAAGGAGTCTTACCTTCGTCTCGATCTCCTCAAACAAGGCATAATCCAACCAAAGGAATATGTACCTTCTCCAATGTCTTTTTTCGCCCCCTGGAGGGACTTGGGATACTGCTCTTTCATACACTTCTCGAACACGCCCAATGGCAGCGTTCATCTCATCTTGCGTACAACCCTCATCTTTCAGATCACGAAGGGCTCCTTCCTCGAGACGTGCATAATCGAACCAGACATCGTAATTTCTTCCGTCGTGAGATACCTCTTCTTCGTATTGGATTCTTCGTTTTCCTAGGACAGTGTTTTCGAGAGTATTTCGCGTTCCGTGCTGTTTTTCGAACTTAGTATAGGCGGCGTACAATGCCGCAGATTTTGCTCGAGGAATCCTTGATAAAGCGAACTAAACAAGCAGGAAAGATGAGAAGATGAGATTTTGTCGAGGGGTCAAGGGTTTGCAGTACCTTATAGATGACCCGAGCACGCTCGTATTCTTTCAGTCGCGTCTCCATTTTAGCAAAAGCACTGAAAACAGCTTGAGCTTTCTCTACTTGTTCTTCATCGTCTCCGTAGAACTCTAATGCTGTCTGGAAGACTTCTCGTGCTTTGTCGACGCGACCCCTCTCTTCCTCGAACTTGCCCCATTTCACCCATACCCGCGGTTCCGGCCTGACGGCAACCCATCGTTCGTATATCGTGCTGGCCCTATCAAGTTCCTGGTACCTCTCCTCCAACTTGATATACGCCTGCCAGGCTTTGTCATCTGGTTCCCATTGCATCCATCGCTCGAACACTTGTCGGGCTCCAGGGACATTTTGGAGAAGTTCCTCTAGGTAGACGTATTTGTACCATAGTTGATCCACACGGGGAAGGAGAGTGACGGCGCGGTCGAAGAGATTACGAGCGTGTTGGACGTTGCGGGATTTCAGCTCCATTTCGGTGTAGGATAGCCATAGTTGGATACTTCGTGGATCGACATCGAGAGCACGTTCAAAGATGGACCGGGAACGCGCAAATTCGTTCTGAGAAGCCTGTTTAAAGATAAAAATGGATCAATATTTGACGAAGAACAAGGAGGGGGAAAAAACACCTACTTCCCAGTTGGCGTATTGTAACCATTCTTTTCTGATTGATAGAGCGATTTAAAGAGTGAACGTTGTTAAAACAGAGTAGATCTCACATGCTCCCTCTTGTTCGACGAATTCTCTCTTCAAATTCCTTTCGCTTTCGACCACGATATTCATGAAGTTCTTCGAAATCCTCGACTCGTTGTTTCGGCGCACGAAATGCTGTTTCCTGTCGCTCTTGGGCCTGTTCGGAGAAGTAAAAAAAGAGTAATGAGATTGTTATTGGTAAGAAAACTACCTCTCGAAGCAGTTGTTCAGCTGTGATCTAAGATATCATCAGTATTCGTGAAGCACATTGAACAAAAATGAATGTCACCTGGATCGCAGCTGGCGCCCGATTTTTGATTCTGGAAACAGGTCAAAAAGGTAAATAAAAAGAGTATATAAAGACAATTTACCTCGGCGCACGTCCGTCTTGCATGGCTGTACCGTAGAACTATGAAGGCTCAAGGTAATTTGGGAGTGAACACAGAGTTGCGCCAACTTGCAATGCTATTGATCCCGCCAATTCTGGTGGCACACGTGACAGCGTTCGTTGTCGGGAGATGCGGGCCGGCCCGCTGGACGTGTACAGCCTGTCTGCCAAACATACTACTTTCAAGTTTCCACCGCGTCCTTCATGGTCCTTGCTGCGTATTCTGTCCTGAATTCCTGGCAAGGCTGGGCTATGCATCTGTATCATAGCCTCGCAACCGAAAATGGAAGACAATAAAACCCATTTCGACTTATAGACGGACTAGAGAGCCTTTTCTCTTTTCCTCAAGATTTGAACCCCAATACCTAAGGCCATTGACCATCGCCTATTTTCTGAGTCTGAACATTGCGCTTACCGCTGAAATCGACCTGTATTGCACACTCTTCGCTCTTGACGACAGAGACGGTCTGTTATCCTTACAACCATGGACCATGGCATGCACAAGAAGATCTTTCAATCTGGACGCCGAGGCAAAGCCTGGGTAACACGCTTTCTTCCAATTTCTGATGATACAAACCGAACCTCACTGACTTCTGTTTCTCTTAGTCTCGTTTCTGGCAGGCAACCGCCCCAAAACGAAAGGCGGCACTCATCATTGGCTTGAATTTCACAGACCATATGGATCTTGAACCCGACCAAACCCATTCCCGAGATGTTGAAACAATGGCCAAATTATTGAAAAGTATTTTCAAACATTCTCCTGTGTCTTCGCCCAAATTCATCATCCAATTTTGCAGGCGTTTACGATTTTGACTCAACAGTCGTCCTTTCTGATAAGGAGGGCACCCCCGAAGAGTTAATTCCAACTCAATCTAACATTGTAAGTGTCCAATTCTCGTCGAACAAATATCTTTCCATTAACGATGCCTTTACAGATGAGAGAATTGGCAACATTTATTCCCTCTAACCCACGTTCCGACTACTTTTTTGTTTGTATGACTCTTCACTGTCGTATTCCTTTCGACTCGCTGACTAGAAGTGTGTTTGATGTTTTCAGTTCAAGGACATTCCTCCAGAGGGGTCATTGAGGAAATCGGTACTGATGAGGAGTACCGTGAAGCAGAATGTGAATACCGGTTCTGCCTATCAGAATCTTTGCGTTGATACCCACACATGCCCACGTAGACATCATACCTTCCGACGGCATCGATCCCCACACCAACATGGTCGATCTGGATAGGGTCATCACTGATCAGGTGTGTCTCACTGTATCTCCAATTTTCTCAGTATTTCACGGCAAGCACTTATGATGCAGACCTTACACAATCTGTTGGTTGCTGACCTGCCCGAAGACTCACAGCTCATTGTCAGTATTATCCCCTTGAAATTCTTTCCGTGTTTTTTACTCGTTTCATTAGGCTCTCTTCGATTCCTGCAACGCCGGGACGTTACTTGGTGAGCCCAACCATAGGAAAAATGCCAGGGCACATTTATGTAGCCATTCCCTTCAGACCTTCAATATCCCAAATCTAACCGAGTTCAAGAAGATCCCAATAATCCCAGTCAGCATCTTCGAATTCCATATCTTTCTTTCAAATGCTTAGATCTGTTTGACTAGACTCGCTCTCTTCCTTTTTTCGTCGCATCAAAAACACTATAATGACCAAGAAACGATCCTCTTCGTTACGGCGAGAACACGAGGCATGTTCTCTATATTTTGTAATTCTCTCCTTCGTCATCGAACTCGTCTTCAGATTATTTCAAGGACACCACGGGACCAAGGGCTTCACCTTCAACACCATTTATGCCACGACGTCAATACGAGGTATTCTACGCCATTGTTTCTTTTCCACTCCTCTAACTTGATTAAGTGCATCGTGGTTCGGACATTCACGTCGCTTTACTGTATCAGGCGGCCATTTTTATAGTTCTATGGGCCCATGACCATCAACCAGGTCCCTCATAATCATCAAGGTTTGTTCATCGCCATCAGAACATCTTTCTTCTCACTTATCTTTCGTATTTCAAAATTTAGGATTAGACATCTCGAGCAGTCCTCTTCTTGAACTCGATTTGGTAAGTTGGTCACTGATACTCAATCTCTTGAAATTCCGACCGTCTGACGCATGTATTACCTATAGCTTTACCCCAAAGATATACATTTGCAAAAAGAGATACATAAAGGTCCAGGATACCGCCTACACTCAGGGGAGAACAAGGGGAAAGCAGTCGTGGTAAAAGTCTTCGAGGGACGACATGCAAAAAAGGTACTGATTCCGCCAGCCGATATTCAATGGACACTGGAGCAGATAATAACTCTTTTGGTGCTTTTTTTCAGATATCTGTGGAAACAGCGAACTTCAACAAACAAGTGATGTATGCCAAATTCTCTCTTTCTGTGTGTTGCATCCATGTTGACCTATCTATCTTAACAGGCATCCCTGTTTTCTTCAAATAATCGCAGCGGCGTCGGGAAACTCTGATTTATCTTTTCTTGTCTTTTCGGGAGGCATGAGTTTTATAGTTTTTTTTTTTTTTTTAATTGTTCTCAACTCTCATGCGAAAACTCGGTAGATTATCGAGGAACCGTGGAGTCGATCATGCGTGTCACTCTTTTGCAAAACTTGGAGAAGAGCTTTGTTCTTGGGCTTCAGACGGTGAGAGGCCCCCGCTATGTAACTGATAACATTTTTCTGATTGTGTTGGAAAAAAAAAAAAAAAAAAAAAAAAAAAAAAGATTGTTGCCCTTTCGGTAAGCACTTGCCTGGCTTTTTAATTATAAGGTCCCCAATAAATCACCCTATTTATCGAACGCACAGTCAGGCTTGGACTATCTTCAAGATGTCAATTATCCCGTTTTAGAAACAGAGGCACGGGTGCGTCTATTCAAAAAATCCCTTCGCTGTACCTTTTCTTCGGCTCACATATGCCCAATCGCAGGCTTTCGTCCTTCTCCTAACACATCTGGACAATGTTGTGATCTCTTTCGATCCTGATGTCTCGAATCTTCGCCCAAGGAAAAGACAAATTCATCTGGATGCTGCCAGGCTTGAGGCGAAATGGCCAGAACGTTCAAAATCTATCTTGAATTTGTTTTCTGACATACTCCAGAAGGTCAGAGCGCTACTGATTTGAACGAAACATGCAGTTGTGTTTGATATTGATGATTTTTTGATTTTTTTTTCCCGACCAATAGACGTTTTACCTTCCATGTGAAGAGTATTACAGACGTGAGTCTGTTCATTATATTCATCATTCATCATTTTTGAAATCCAATCAATACAGTGGTTCAAGACCCGACGCCCGAAGAAAGACGTTCATTAACGCCACTTGAACCCAGAGATGACCAAATATTGGCAAGCAGCACAGACAACGACCCATTACGAAGAAGAACAAGCCACGACGGCCGTTTATCGCTCGAGCGTATATCCCATGACACTGAAGCTATCCTCAAATCCTTTTTGCTGGATCCATCACTTGATCGACATCATGGGCGTTCAACAGAAGCCTTGAAAGAGCTCTCGGGTTGCTGTTCGAGGACTTTGGGCCAAGTCTCTCATTGTGATTGTCGGTGGAAAGACAAACCGGGTTGCATCACCAAATGTAAGAAGAATTTTCGACAGGTTGAGCCTGAGTTGATTGGTTAACCGTTATCTTTTTGTTTTTGTTTCCTTCTCAGCTACGTTCTCGACTCTGCGGAAAGGATGTTCATCATCTTCGCGGCATCCGGACCCCTCGTGCCAAGGAGAAGACACCGCTCTGAGGGAGATTTGTTGCTCTCCGTCAGATGATGCCACACCGTCCCAGGAGATTTGTTCCTCTTCTCCTTCTACGGAGCCAAGCCTAGTCACTTTGGCTGCTTCCGAATCATCGAACCCACGCGGCCGCACTATGATTGAGGTATGTGCAGTTGGATTTTCTTCTTGTTGTTGTCCTCAGCTTTTCGTAATAAAAATCTCTATTTAGGGTGTCGCAGAGTTCCTCAGGAAGGATCCGTCTCCGAAGTACCGACAGATCATGCAGATCGCAATGTATGTCATAGACCATTTTGGTCTTCTTCGACTCTTTGACAAAATGTGGTTCTTTTATTCAGGACTCATGTATGGATGTCAGAGCGAGATAACATTACACCCACATTATGTTAATGTGATAGGCCTCTGTGACCCTTATGTTTGTTTTATCACGATAATCGTCTTCAAAGAAATCATATCATTTATGAGCAAAATTCTCTATGGTTCCGTTAGGTGCATCCTGTCCATGATGACATCTACTTGGATTCTTCTACACCGGACCATCCCTATTTTATCGACCGGCCGGTTCTTTTGTCGCTGAATTACTCCCTGGAAGTCGAGACCTCGGATGCGGTTCCAGCTGAAGGGGCTGCACGTTCGACGCGTGGGGCATTCCAGTCTAGGACCTCTCGCATCGAATACGGAGCGATAGTGGTGCTCAGGACTTCTTGGAAACGAGTAGCCTTTTTGGGGAAAAATTTGACTCCTGTGTCTTCTGTTTTATCTTCAACATTGCGGCACCCTGAAAGAGATAAGACTGAGAATCAAGGGAATCTTGGGAGGAAGGAGTTGAGGGACTCACCCACGACAGGGACGATGGAATTCAGGTGAAGACGGTGGGTCTTGAAGACATCACAAGGCATCTGTGGCTGAGTGGCGGACCTCTCCCTATGAGTTTGGAGAAAGAAAGTATCTCTCGACGCCATCCTGCCTCGACAGAAAAATGAAACTGAAAAGAAGGAAATCGTCTTGAAGGAGAGTTGGAATTGGGGAAAAGAGATGGTATCCTGCCCTTGGTCGGCGGTCCTTTTAAATATATGTCGCTTAGCAGCGTGGCTGACTATGTCGGGAGATGGCCTGGACAAGAGCCTGGCCGTCAGCCCAATGTCAGCCGACCGATCGTGTAAGTAGAGCGTCAGCGCGTCAGCCTTCAAAAAAGAGTTTTAGTTAGACCAGTAGGGAGATCTGGTCGAAAGTTGATTATTATTCAGAATATTCAAGGGCTGCAATACTGTAGTATTCAGAATAAAAACAGAGAATCGTATTATCACCGGGTGACCGTCTTGACTTGGGGTTTCGAGCATGTATTTAACCAAAGAGCAGTGATTCGACTAACATGACTCACAAAACTTTCAAAAAGCGACCTATCTTCTCCGAATATCCATTGAGACTCTAGCAAGACTACCCGACCCTTTTCGTCCGCACTGGCATGGGCACCAACAAGGTCGTCAGACGATGAACGAGCGACCTCAGCAACACGACAACTGGACGTCAAGGCGGGTGCATGGTTAATCTCCGAGATGGATTTCATGCCTGAGGACGGCGTGGATGAAGAAGACCCTTGTTGTGCCCTCTAACTCTTCCGACTCCGATGGGCAGTTCGCGACCAAGTGTTGACTTGTGCTTCTCGGACTAGGAACAGCAACGACGTGTCCTTCTGGCTCGAAGTTGGAAATACCGTTGTCGACGTAACGTTTTCCATCGAGTCGAAGATGCTGGAAAGGGCAGAGGATACCTGATGAGTTGTGTGTCCGGCGAACGATTGAATGAGGGTGTTTTTAGGAAGCATCGAAGAGTACAATGCATGTGTCAGTCCTAGGGACGATATACGAGAGACAGTCTTGATACTGGGAGTCAGCAGAGATACGGCGCGGAGGGCGGATGACATGCATACATCAGGTAGATGACAGTCGGTAAATGACTGGCACGCAATTACCCAGCGACGGGTCTGTTCTTGGACACATTCAGTGATAGCATAATTCGTGATCTTTCACGCGAATTATCAGCCAGTATTGATACATAAGAGATGAAGGGAAAACCGGGAAAGAGTGTATATGTTACGCTATGCTACATACATGAGATTGTTGGGCGGATGCGGTGAGCGGGAAGAAAGCTGGAAGTCATCGCCTGTCATCGCTCTACTATGATCTATCCCTTGATCTCAATGTGTAGGGCATCGGTTTCTATGCGCGGGGCGTGGATTCAGGGTCCGTTCCTGCAGGTGTTCGCGACGAGGAGCCCTTCGTAGGAGTAATACCTCTGGAATTTGTTGGTTCGGGATGGATACCATTGGGTGACCTGTATGCGCTTGAATCGTCGAATTTTATCTCGGCGGCGAGTACGACTAGGCAAGGATTTAACATTTGCTCGCGCCCACGATTACCAGGGAAGGGAAAGGGGGTGGGGGGGTTTGGTTTGGTTTACGAGCCTTGTCTGCTGTCGCAGGGCTGCTCCCGCAGAACTCCTTCCGCGTCTATCTGGAAGAATCGAGGTTCTTTCGTCCGAGCTCCAGGATAAGGGTATTGTATCAGGATCGACCCATTTGGAAGGAAATGTTTGGGATGAAGAACAACTAACTCAGAAGTTGAAGATATGGCATCTGAAATAGTCAGAATGAAAAGGTCAGAATAACAATTCTTTGAAGCCTCATAAGATACAGTGCGCACCTGTAGATATTGGATCTTGATCGGATCCTTGTTTCGTCGACCTGCTCACGCTTCCCGGGAGCCGAGGCTAGTATCTCGTCCTGGGCGTTAACTAGCTTGATAAGTTTGTCCAACCTCGGGACAGCCGCTGCACGTACTCGCAAAGAAAGCATATTTGTCCATTCCAGCATGAATTTTAGGCTCAACTGCCGAATTTTGATGTTTAAGCAAAAGTCAATGAGATGGGTCGAGACTCGACACTCACGACTGGTTGCATACAGCGGTTTTGACGACTTTTCTCACCCTGATGGTGTACGACTCGATGCGCCACATATCCAGATCGGTGATGAAACTCCGGGAAGACCGTTACGTGACGAAATAAGCTTCCGTCGGTCAATGTTTCTTCCTTCGTAACGCAACATTGAGCTTCTCCTTGAGGAAGGCGAGACCTCGGATGGGGTTCCAGCCAAGTTCCAGCTGAAGGGGCTGCACGTTCGACGCGTGGGGCATTCCACTCTGGGACCTCTTGCATCGAATACGGAGGGAAAATGTCAACATTGCGGCACCCTGAAAAAAATGTGATTAAGGGAATCTGGGAAAAATGAATCGAGGAACTCACCCGCGACAGGGAACTGGACGATGGAATTCAGGCGAAGACGGTGGGTCTTGAAGAGATCACAAGGCATCTGTGGCTGAGTGACTCCATGGGTTTGGATAAAGAGAGTATCTCTCGGCGCCATCATGCCTCGACAAAAAAATGAAATTGAAAAGAAGGAAATCGTCTTGGAGGAGGGTTGAAATTAGGAAAAAAAGATGGTGTCCTGCCTTTGGTCGGCGGTCCTTTTAAATATATGTCGCTTAGCACTGTGGCTGACCATGAGAAGAGACGGCCTGGACAGAAGTTTGGCTGTCAGCCAACCGATCGCGTCAGCCTTCAAGTACTAGAGTGTCAGCCTTCAGAAAGAGTTTCAGCCTGGAGTTAGGCCAGTAGAGAGAGATCTCGGTCGAAAGTCGATTGTTATTAAAATATTGTGGCTTCTTGGCTGCGATGGTGTATTCAGAGTGAAATGGAGAATCGTATCGTCACCAAACTCAGGTATCGAAGAAACGAAACCAACGGAGCAGTGGGTTTCCAGATATGTATAACCCACAGACCAGATATCCTTAAGAGTTTTCATGAAAAAATAATCTATTTCATAGAGCAGAACCGACCTTCCGACTAACATGACTCACAAAGCCTTCAAAAAGCGACCTATCCTCTCCGAATATCCATTGAAACTCCACCACTACCGTCCGACCCTTTTCATCCACACTGGAATGAGGATCAAGAAGATCATCAGACACTGAACGAGTGTCCCGAGCAACACGACAACTGCACGTCAAGGCAGGTGCACGTTTCGTCTCCAAGATGGAATTGGGGGCGGAAGATGGCGTAGATGCACGTTGAGGAGAAGAAGAAGACCCTGGTTGTGCCCTTTTACGGCTCCTACGAGCACTTCGCGACCAAGTGTTGCCTTGTGCTTCGACTAGGAACAGCAACGATGTGTCCATCTGGCTCGAAGGAGGTACCGTTGTCGACGTAACGTTTTCCATCGAGTCGAAGATGCTGGAAAGGGCGGAGAATACCTGACGAGTTGTGGCTCCGACAAATGATTGAATGAGGGTGTTTTTAGGAGGCATCGAAGAGTACAACGCATGTGTCGATCCTATAGACGAAATGCGAGAGATAGCCTTGATACTGGGAATTAGGAGAGATCTGGCAAGGAGGAGAGATTATATGCGTACATCAGGCAGATGACAGTCGGTAAATGACCACGCGATTGCCCAGCGACGCGTCTGTCCTTGGACAAATTCAGTGATGGCGTAATTCGTAATCTGTCTTTACAAATGAGTTTTTCTAATCGGTCGAAGAATGAGAAAGAGGACGGTACCGAACGTTGACGCATTTTATCAGCGAGTGCTGACACGGACGACATTTTCCCGAGCATCGACGTGTACCATCTACAAAATGAAGCATCAGGAAAAGAGGAAAAAAAGGTAGTTCAAGTGCTACATACTTGCATCGCGTTCCAAATCGACAACTTTCATCGAGCATTTTCCCAACGAAACCTTCTTCACCACCATTGGAATAGATCATTTCGACGTCAGCACCGGTGCACACCTATTTATACACTGTTCAGTACGGTCTTCATATGTTGTAAAACTGATAGGGTTCTTACTGCGTTTGGTGGTCGTTCTTTGCCCTGGGCTGATTGAACAACCTCGTCCGCGCTAGCATAAAATGGGGGATTGCACATCACAAATTCGAACCTGAAAAATGAAGGTTATGTTTTTAGCAGGTCCAGAAGTGATGTTCTACGTACTGATCAAGCGGCGTCTCCTCAAGTGGAAAGAGAATTGTGCCGTCCTTCGAGGCCTTTCTGACATTGATACGTGATTCCATCCGATTTTCGGCGACATTTGCCGTTGCGGAATGATAGGACTGTTCGTCAAGTTCTGTGAATGAATAAATTGATATCCTACCATAAAACAATGAAGGGAATGTACCTGTCGCTGTCATTTCCCATGTCGGCTCCAGCTTGCAGATGATAAACGGATAGATGGCGGTCGCCCCAGTCCCACTGATCAACAAAAGTCGTGAATATGAGGTGACGAGTAGTAAGGGCCTTACACATACATGTCTATTCCACGGATTGGATGCGATGGAGGGCCTAAGACATGTTCATGTGCACGTACTATATCCTGGATCCATAGTGCGTAGTTCATCCTTGAAAAATGGGTTAAAACGGTATATTTGAGATTTGTCCACGTATGAAGATACCTATTTGGCACCTAGTCATGAAATGAGATACGTAGACCAGGAGCTTAACTGGCACAGACTCACGGGTGGACAAAGGCGTGTGAGGGGAATATGAAGGTCGACATTAAAGTCGCGATGCATAATGGCTTCGGTCAGTCGTCTATCCTAGAAGAACACGTTCAGTTTTCGGGATCTCTTCGCTCAGAACCAAAGTAAACCTTTGAGCCTCCTCATCTTGAAAGTCTATTGTCGTCCGACGTGATTTTGGGTCCAAGATCAGACTTTTACAAGGGTGAGCATTTGTCGGATTCGAGATTGATACAGTAAGCTCACTGGGGCCTAAGTTTTGCGTAGGATTGTGCTAATTCATTGAAGTCGGGTGGGTTTCGATATGGATTGCGAGGATGCATAATTCAAGAGGTAAAGAAAGTGAAAGAAAGAAAGAAAATGAAATATTGGTGGAAACTTTACCGTAGATAGATTGGGATACGTGGGAATATTGATCGCTATTAATACTTTCAAGTTGTTCTCAACCACCATGGACTATGTCAACAACCCCCGCTCTCCATGGTATCGGCCACCTCCAGAAATAACCAAGGGTCGACGCCGGAACCATCAACGCTGGTCTTAAAATCGCCAATAACGAGGGGCGTCGCTGGTACAAAGAGAAATATGGACGGGAACTTCCTGACCACCATCGCATGGACTTGAACGTCCCAATGCGTCGCCCTGATATCCTTCTCGAAAATGGGATCGCTTTAGATTGTATTTCTTTTCCTCTAATCTCTCAAAGATGAGGCGGAATTGGAAAAAGAGCAATCGGCTCGTACTCAACATAAATTGGGCGCCTCTTTCACCCACTCGCAGACTATTAATTCAGGCAGAGACTTTGGCGGCGAGGATACTATCTCTCGGGTTGACCTCTCTGCAGATGGAGGACCCGATCTGAGGCCCTATAAGTGCGATACGTTGTCCATTTTGGCTTTCGACGAGGGTACAAAATTTTCTCTTCGTGACCTAGGAATCGTCATATCCCAGGTCGACGCCAGCCTACGGTCTATTCACTGAAGGATAGCAGCTCTGATTGGTTCGCACGGACGGTATTTGACGTCATCGAGGCCATGATACCTTCAATGTTCGCCTCACCCTCATTTAAAGGTCATTCGCGGGGTGCGTTGGGAATGTCCTAGAATTGGGCTGCGTTGACCCAGAAGAAATCATTGAGTTGATCTTTGGTCGATCTCCAGGATTAAACTGGCCATTCAAAAAGATGATCAAAATGTGAGTATTCATTCGTTCTTACCTCCAGCGTAACTTTCTCAAAATGTCTTTCGTTCAGATTGTTTTTGTTTTCTTGATTTGGTACATATGCTTTCCTGGGTTTGTCATTTTGTTTTCGTGCTGTTGACAAAGATCCATTGAATCCGAGCGCCAAGTTGAACCAACGATTTTGCATTCTTCTGACTCAACCCACTTGCGTAGCACGCTTGAACTACTACAATGCTTACTGTAGATCGACGCGATTTTAGTAGTCACCTAAATATATGGTCTTTCTCTTGTTACAGCGGAACCCGAAAAGCTCTCTTTCAGAGTGAAAATAAACAGACAGTTGGAGTGGAAGTCTGGAAATTAATGACGAGGGCTGGTCTACATCAGATAAGGTTCAATGGTAGGGAAGTGGTCAAATTAAATGATAACTGTGCATTAGATAACTCGGAGGGTGTTCGAGACCGTGTAGTTATGAATACAGCCTCTAGAACATGCCAGACACTTCAGAAGTGGTCTGGTCGTTGTCCTAGCAGGATAGGTATACCTTACTAGCTGCGCATTCTTCCCCTCACATTGCGTATAAAAACGAGACAGAGGAAGATGATGCGATAGGAACCCCCCAAGTACAATTTCAACTAGGTCCCAATTAAAATGAAACTAGCCAGCTACCTCGCTCTCGTCGCACCCTTTCTCTCTACAGCATATGCCTTGGTCGGCTCCAGCTGGTCCATGACCAATGTTCCCGCCGCGGGTCTGACCGACATCACTTTCCCCATCACCATCGTCGAGGCAGACCATATCTCCGGGTACTACTTCGCCCAGCAATTCAACTTCGTCGGCCTCAACGACGTCGGGTACACAGGCATCCAACCTCGCCCTGACAAAAACGGCAAAGCCGTCCTTCATGGCGTCTTCTCAAGTTTCGTTCCGGGCAGCACCACCACAGACAAAAATTGCCATTCCGGCGCTGACAGCGGTGCCGGCGTGTCGTGCAGTGTGGAATGGAACGGGGTTTATGGCAGGAAATACAACTTCGAGGTCAAGACTACCGGGAACAGGCTCTGGGTCGGCACAGTGATCGACACTGTTACGGGACAACGTATCCATATTGGAAGTTATGTCCTCCCCAACGGGTCTCAAGGTATCAAAGAGAGCCAAGTTGGCTTCGTCGAGTGGTACCCTTGGAATGCGAGCGAGCCTCCCAATCACTGTGCGAAACTCCCATACCAGAAGACGATCTTTGGGAACCCGACCACAACACACGCCAAATCCGTTGGAACACAGAGCACGTCATACGAATACGGCGATTGCGTTGGCAAAGTTGCGTTCCATAC